>SOPF01027058.1:97244-134571 GCA_012979155.1 Hypericum perforatum | reverse complement strand
GAGAATTTCTTTTCTTTTTTCTTTTTTTTCTTTTTCTTGTTTCTCTTGTTTTTCTTTTATATCCCAATTTTTACACTATGACTTAGCAACTTATCCCGACTTTTGGTCATTAGCCTCAATTCTACCCGTTTCATCCCAATGTATGTACAAAAGATATTCCCCCTAAGCTATACTACTAGATGAACCCTTACAAAATATTCCCCAATAATAACCTAATCCCTCGGACTAAGTAGTAAAAGGTAGGTGGGGTGATGAGATTCGGCTCCTAATATGGGTTCCAGCTAGTAATTCAAGAAATAAGCTTAGGCTTAACGGGGTTATGCAATGGATAAGGCTCTAGGCTTTATCAAGATGGCCCTCGGCACTCTCTACCTCATTGAGTAATGCAAGGTAATCTTCTAACACTCTCATTGCTCAAACATGCACACACCTCATGAATAAAATGAGAACGGGTTGTTCTCGCCATCGGCTCAAAATCTCACAAGGTCACTCATTAATTCTCTAGTCTAGTCTACCGGGTGTAACGACTAGCCTAAATGAACGAGGATATAATTGTATATGTCTTAAAATTCACTTTGCTTAAGAGTGTTGAATGCATGACATGGAGTTTTTCCTATGACAAAAAGTTCAAAATTTCCAAGGATTTTTCATCATATGCAACAGACTCTACACACTTCAATCAAAAACACAAACAAATTCAAAATAGACTCGATCACATGCAAATAACAAAATAATAAAAGGCACAGGCACAGCAAGATCAACACAAAATAACAAAATATAAAGCATAACATAAAAACACATACTATGCACAATGCACCCCACACTTATAAGACACATTGTCCTCAATGTGTGAAGAAA
The DNA here is from genome assembly GCA_012979155.1 of Hypericum perforatum. Lineage (NCBI taxonomy): Eukaryota > Viridiplantae > Streptophyta > Magnoliopsida > Malpighiales > Hypericaceae > Hypericum > Hypericum perforatum. The sequence goes on along the minus strand of SOPF01027058.1, from coordinate 133,713 downwards.
AATATGCATAACAAAAGATAATAACAAACATAACATGACAATAAAAAAACAAAAACAAAAACTAAACAAGAATAAGGAGAAGAAGAAGCCTGTTCAAAGAGATGGTGGTAGTGGTTGTAGGTGGTTCCCGAGCCATTCCTATTGAGCGCAGTTGAAGGCCTGGTCTTCTTGATATTGCTTTGGGTAAGGTCGACCAGTTAAGGTAGATGCAAGCTTGAGCCATCTTCCATGGGAGATTGTTGAGATATGGAGCTTAATGATACTCCAGAAGATAGATATGTTGATTGGGGATGCCCAGGATTCGACGGTTTCGAAATCGAAGTTCGTATGAGGGAGAAAACTAAAGTTGAAGTTTGGGCTGCAGAGGACCAGATGCTAAGGCCAGTGTACGCTGGTTTGATTCTGCCCCTTGCATGTTTTCTCTCGGACATGGCCAGCATACGCTGGGAAGCCAGCGTACGCTGTGGTTTGATTCTGCCCCTTGCATGTTTTGCTCCCGGATAAGCTGTTGATCTATAAAACTGACAAAACGACATATTTTTCGAGGGTAACCATATGTACATTCCCCTAGAAACCCACAAACTCAGGGAAACTCGGACGAGTGACTCAAAATTTAAAAAGATTGAGTGAAAAAGAAGAATGTAGTTCTAAGTTAACGTCATTAGCTTGACGGTAGTCATTGATCACCAAGGTCCTGGGTCATCGAGGTCCCCCTTTTGTTTGCATAAATTGATGTTGATGGTCAAGTCATCCTGTAGGTGCTCCGTGCCCACTTCAAATTTCGCCTTGGTGTCATGTTTGTGCATGTGGATGTAAGATGGTTTTTTAACCTGTGCATGATCAAAAGATGTAGAAATAGGAACAGGCAGTTTATAATTACTACTCATGTAAGCATACTGCAAATGACTTGATGGTAGTTTATGGTTCAAATCTGGTGGTTCAGTGGCTTGCACCCAGGATGCTTATTTGTTAAAGTCATGCTCCTTCACTGCGTCTTGAATTTCCTGCATCACTTGAAGTGTGTCTTTCGGAAAAGCCTTGTTAATATGCTCGGGTACCAAATTGTTCATGATATCAATACTATGGCAGTCATGCTCTTCAGTAGGGTATTGGATGGTTGTGAAGATATTAAAAACTACCTCTTCGTTACATACCTTAAACCGCAATTCTCCTTTTTCCACATCGATATTTGCTTTTGCGGTGGCTAAAAATGGCCGTCCAAAAAGGAGGGGAAAACCTCGATCTTCTTCCATCTCCATAATAATAAAGTCAACCGGGAAGATCAGAGTGTCAACTTTGACTAGTACATTCTCAATTATCCCTTTTGGTCAGACCATTGATCGATCTGCGAGTTGGAGAATTACCAATGTTGACTTTATGTCCCCTAGTCCGAGCTTCTGAAATATGGAGAATGGCATGAGAGTGATGCTGGAGCCAAGGTCGATCAATGCCTTCTTAAACATCTGATCTCTAGTGGTACACGCAATAGTGAAGCTTCTAGGGTCCTTCATCTTTTGAGGTAAATCTTGGCTCAAGATAGCGCTACACTCTCTCGTCAATGGAATGACTTCAAAATCATCAATGCTCCGCTTCTTTGAAATGAATTCCTTGATCCACTTCCGGTATGTTGGCATTTGCTCAAAAGCATCAAGGAGCGGTATATTGATGTGAAGGTTCTTGAAAAGCTCCAAAAACTTATGGTAGGCTCGGGTGCATGACTTGCTTGTTCACCCTTTGAGGAAAAGGTGGTAGAGGGTACCTTCTTTCTTCTTTCTTCTCGGGCTGTCTTCTTTCCTCTTTTCTTCCAGAATGCATACCCAGCGTATGCTGGTTATCCAGTGCCCACTGGCCTTGGCTACTGCCCAAATAGTCTTCTTTCTCAGATAAGCCTAGCGTACGCTAGTTGGCCAGCGTCCGCTGCTCTTCACGGCTGTTCCCCTCTTCTTCAGGTGTTGGCTTGATTGCTTCCTCAGATGACTGATCTTTTTCTCCAATGATAGGAGTTACTTGTAGCTCATTTTCCTCTTCCGCAACTGTATTTCTTGATGGAAGGGTTACTTGAGTCTTCACCACATTCTTTCCAAAGTCCAAACCACTTCTAGTTGTGATTGCCTTGCAATGCTCTTGTTTGGTGGGAGGAGCTTCGGTGTTGCTTGGAAGAGTACCAGGCGATCTTGTATTAAGTTGCGTTGCCAGCTGGCTGATTTGCACTTCAAGATTGCGAATGGTTGCTACATGACTCAACACTTGCTTGCGCAACTCATCCTCACCTTGTCGATCTTGCGGTGGTGGTCCTTGTTGCTGCCACCTTTGTTGATATGGTTGAAATTGCTGAGGTGGAGCACCTTGTACATTCCCACCTCCATAAGGTGGTCTTGGATGTTGAGGTACCTGCTGTCCTGCATTATTCTTCCATGAAAAATTTGGGTGGTTTCTCCAACCCGGATTAGACATACTAGAATATGGATCATTATACCAATTGGTATTTCTCACAAAATTAACAGGCTCGGCGATAAATGAACAACTATCCGTGCTATGTGATCCAGTACAAATTTTGCAAACCTGAGAAGATGATGTTGCTTGCAATGACATTGATCTTTGCACTAGTTATGTAAGTGTCGCAACTTGTGCTTTCAGAGCGTTTACTTCATCATTGTCTTGTACACTAGCAACTCTTCTTCTCTTGGTTCGATCCCCCCAATCATGGTTGTTAGTAGCCATGGCTTCAATGATTTGGAAACCATCAGCTTCCGACTTATCTGTCAAATTTCCTCTAGCTGCTGCATCTAGGTTGACTCGAATAAGTAGCTCACATCCAGTGTAAAATATTTGGATGAGCATCTATTCAGGTATCTGATGATGTGGGCACTCGCGAAGTAGTCTCTTGAAGCGATGCCAAGCCTCATGCAACGACTCGCCACCTAGCTGTTTAAATTGAGAAATCTTATTATGATGTTGGGTGGTTTTACCTGGAGGATAATGCTTTTCCAAGAACTTGTTGGCAAGCTCATCCCATGTTGTGAAGGTGCTGGCTGGAAATGCATCTACCCACTCCCTAGCATCATCTTTTAAGCTATACTTGAATAGTTGAAGCTTAATAGCATCACGTGTGACACTATTATATTTCACTGTCGAGCAGTGATCCTCGAACTTCTGGATGTGCCTTGCTGGGTTTTCTGAAGGATAACCTTCGAATTGGTCTTATTGTACCATGTTAATGAGGTTGCTCTTAATCTCAAAGTTGTTCGCCTCCACGGTAGGATACTCTATACTTGACCGAAGATTAGCAAGTCTTGGATGTGACTTGTGTCTCATGGCGGCAGGAACATTGACTACTTGTCGATCACCCATCTCTTCTATATGTAAGTTTCTTCTCCTGATTCGTCGAATGGTTCGTTCAATCTCTGAATCTTGCATAAGAAGAGGTTGGTTCTCACGACGAGTATTTGGCATTCACCTCATGTACTTGTATGGTACTATAACACTCAACAGAGAGGATTAAATGCAACAAGTAACAATGAAACAAGTAACAAAGCTTAGTCTCAAAATTAAGAACACTAGTTCCAATATTAACAAAAACAACTTTCAAACTCAAAATTCCCCGGCAACGGCGCCAAAAACTTGGTGCGATCCAACTAGGATCAATTATACATGCAAGAATTACACGATCGCAGAAGTAATATCATGATAAGTAGGATCGTCTCCACAGGGAATTGCGAGTGAAAATTGTTCGTCAAGTACCGGATGATGTGTTCTTAGATCTTAAGCTAAGCGAATTGATCATTTGGGTTGATGATCTAACACTACGGATACCAATAATATCGCAAAATCTCAAGGTTATCAATCTCAATCTTTTAACGATACTTCTATACTACAATCTCAATATCGTTATGAGCCTAAGTTTGTCAGGCCTAGATTCACAAACAATATCAAGTTTACTGCGATAAACGAATGAAAGCTATGATCTAAACCAAGTTGTCATCCTTGATCCATGATCATACATACATCAAATAAAACCAAGTCTATAAAGAACGAAGAACAAGAAAGTTGTAATTTGAATCAAACTGTCACTTTTGATTCATGCAACCATTGGTCAATCAATCAACCAAGTACCTAACGATTGAAGTTTATGATCGTAATCAAGCTGTCACTCTTGACTCATGAACGTATACACAATCAATTAATTAAACAACAATAACAAAGAGATTGAATATAACAACAAAACTCCTTGCTAATGAGAATGAAAGTACCTTCTTGATCAATGATTAAAATGTTGCTTACAGCATTCTTGTCTCAAGAACACAAAATAAATCTAACAAATCAAATCTAGAACTTGGAGATTGCTAATCTAAAAAATGGATGTTCTTCCCCTCTCCAAGCTATTGTTCTTTGCCTCCTCTCCCTCCTTTTGTCGTCCTCCTTTAGTGTTTGCCAACCAAGCTTTAGACAAAACTAAATGGGAAGTTAGGTGAGCATTTTCTCTTGTCCCCTGCCGAAGGCCAGCGTACGCTGGGAAGCCAGTGTATGCTGGGGTCAGCTAATGCATCTTTTCCCCTCTTTTTCCTCTTCAAGATCGAACAAGGCCAGCGTACGGTGCCCCTTCTCATGTCTTGCCTTCAAGTCTCATCGCATATGTCTATCGATCTTTGCCCCAACTCCTCAAATACTCCAAAACACCTACAAAACACATGAAAGCAACAAACAATCTTCTCCTTGACCAAACAAACAAAATGAAACAAAATATAGACAAGACTCGACTTAACATTTCCTAAAACATGACAAAAACTTAACAAACTAAAGCTAAACGAATGCATATTCTCACATGCATCAATGTGTAAAGTGTTTGTTGAATCCCAATAAGTATTAATTGGAATAAGTTCCACAAATATTGGTTAATATATACACGAGTAGAAGTTAAAGGAATTGAAACAAAGAGATTGTGTCAGTAAATTCTGCTTCTATATGACGTGTTATATACTCTATGAAATTCATGAATTTCATGTTCGTTCAAGTTTGAAAGTCTCTTAGTTTCTCTTAGATAGTTGAGTATAATATTATGAGTAAAATTCTGGACAAGTCTTTATTTATGATAGTTATTAGTAAATGGATTCTCATTTTGAATGTTAATCTATGTGATTTACATTATAATTATTTTTTTGCATTCATAACTTAAGGTCTGGAGTTGATGTCAAGTTGTGTTATTCTAGAATGGACTATATTGGCCAAGAACACATGACTGTCCAACTAAGGTAGGACTAAAGGTAATTTGGTAAAGATAGAATTTACCTACATGTGAACGCTTCTAGAATATAAAAATAGTTATGAGATCTATTCACAAAATAACTAGATTTATTCGTTAGTTGTATGAAATTCATTCTAAAGCATGTGGTCAAATAAATCTTATGTCCATTTGTGTGAGTATCTTACAAAGAATTTCTTTGTCAAATACTTACAAGTATCAAATAAGTTGATACGTGTTCGAAAGTGAGCAATCAAATAGAAAAGTGATATCGTTTGTACCATATAATATTTTGAAAAATGAGTTTTTCAAAATTAATATAGGCAAGTTATGACCCACCTTGTATGAAATTGATAGGTTAAAATCATCTAGATCACTCCTTTTGAGTGGAAGGATTTTGTGGAGGAGGAAAATAATGATCAACCACCTCTGGTTGATTCGAAAGTTCATGATCCCCATGACCTTCATCTTAGTGGGAGTATGTGAGATCTATGGCTCAGTAGGAGTAGGATTCTAAACTTTAGTGGGAGTTTGGAATAAAACTTCTATGATATGAATTCTGGTTATGATGGGTATGTGAGATATTTATCAAAATTGGAAATTCATAAAGTTAAAAGAATAAGTTTTTTCACGCCAACGACTAAAGGTTAAAAGTGCAAGAAATGTTCTCTTGTATAAAGATACAAGTGATACTTCTTTTAGCAAATCATATAAGATGAGAATGAACATAAGATGATTCTGGATGTTGTGTTAGTTCTCAGTTAGAATGAATTAGTTAATGCAATGGATGAATAGTGATGTGCGTGCAAACGTACACACATTTGTTCCTTTTGTCGCGTCTGTTTTGTCGTAATTTGAGTCGTTTGGGTCTTGGTATATAGTGTGTTTTGTGTTGATTTGTGATTATGTCGGGGAGCGAGATTTCTGTCAGTAGTTGGTGTTTTGTAGGAATGGGAGCTGAAACGGGCGATACAATGAGTCGAGGTGTGGGAAAGAGCGGAAGCAGATTACCCAGCGTTCGCTGGGACCCCAGCATCCACTGGGGAGGAGGAGCGATCTTCGGCAGAATTAAAAGACTTTGAAGACCCAGCGTTCGCTTGATTCCCAGCGTTCGCTGGGTGGGCCAGAGTCGAGATGCATAGTTTAGTTGGGACTCTTCCCGTTTAGGAAATTTTGTAAGAACTATATAAGGTCTTTAAACCTAAGTTGAAAGACGTTCTTGGTCAGTTTTCACGCAAGACGAAAACCCGAGTCTAATCTTTTACTTGTTTTTGATTTAGAGGATTGTGATCAACAATTTGGATCAATCAATTGACGAGGTATTTTCATAACTCGTGATCAAGTGCTGTATTTTCATTCATCTACTTGATTATAAATCTTTTGGTTGCTTCACGTTGTGTGTTCACATATTGAGATTGACAATCTTAGTTTGTGACACAGATTCTATTCGTTTCGTAATATTTTGTTAGGTAGTGATCGTAGTGCAAATTTCGGATTGACAACCCTAGGTTTGTTTCACGATGCATAGCAGTTAATTATAACCCATCATTCGAGTCGAAGTGCTTAGCTTAAGATTGAAATCCATAATCTGGTAATTAGAGAATTGATTATTCTGTCCCTGTGGAGACGAACTTAATTATCATTATATTACTTGATCGATCGTGTTCTCTTGCACGTATTTTATACCCGATATTTATCGCATCAAGTTTTTGGCGCCATTGCCGGGGACAGATTTAACCGATCTGTCTTTAATATCAGATACAGTTTTCTCAATTTTGAGACTAAGTTTTTACACTTCTGTTATTCATCACTACGCTTGATCATTTTCGTTGAGTTTTGTAGTTAGTGAGAGTGCAGGAGGTGTATGCCACACACCCGTTCTGACAACCAACCCTTGCTTGTGTACGACCCTGAGATCGAACGAACTCTCCACTCTAGAAGAAGGGATCAACACAAAGACGAGATGGCAGACAATCGGGTAGTAGATGCTCCTGCGAACAACAACAGGAGAAGGCAAACGCACCCTAGGATGGTCGATCTTCGACCCAGCATCGAATATCCAGCCGTGGAGGCCAATAATTTTGAGATCAAATCTAGCCTTATCAACCAGGTCCGCGAAGATCAGTTTGGAGGCAATCCTTCAGAAAATCCTACTGAGCACATCAGGACATTTGAAGACCACTGGTCAACAGTCAAGTATAACGGAGTCTCAGCAGATGCTCTCAAGTTGCGACTATTTAAACACAGTCTGAAGGATAGTGCTAGAGATTGGGTACAGGGATTCCCTGCAGGGACTTTCACTACGTGGGATGAGCTTGCAGACAAATTCCTAGAGAAATATTACCCGCCAGGTAAAACTACTCAACTGCGCAACCAAATTTTGCAGTTCAAGCAGAAAGGCAGCGAGTCCCTTCATGAAGCTTGGGATCGCTACAAGAGGTTGCTGCGAAACTGCCCACATCACCAGATCCCGGCGTGGATGGTCAATCAAACATTCTATAATGGATGTGAGTCACAAGTTCGAACTAGCTTGGACGCAGCAGCGGGAGGAAGTTTGATGGATAAGGAAGATAATGAAGGTCGCCGTATCATCGAAACCATGGCGACCAACAACCATGAGTGGGGAGATCGAGTGGAAAGGAAGAATGTGGCCAGCGTACAGGAAAACAGTGAGATCACTGCGCTCAAGGCTCAGGTAGCAACGCTCACACAGATAGTCCAAGCTTCATATGCACCACCTACCACACCTGCTCAGGTTTGCGAGATTTGTACCGGTCCTCACATTACTGATAATTGTTCTTTACTGGCTGAATCGGTGAATTATGTTAGTAACACCAACAAGAACAATGATCCGTATTCTGCAACATATAATCCGGGTTGGAGAAACCACCCAAATTTTTCCTGGAGAAATAATGTAGGTCAGCAGGTACCTCAACAGCAAAAGCCCCCTATGGCTGCTGGAAATGCGCCAGGATCATCTTCACAACAACCCCAGTTATATCGTAAGAGCGAAGATGAGCTGAGAAAGCAAGTCCTTAGTCATGAAGCCACAATCAGGAATCTCGAAATTCAGATCGGTCAGCTAGCACTTCAGTTGAACGCACGACAACCAGGTACCCTCCCAAGTAATACGGAAGCCCCTCCTACCACGCAAGAACATTGCAAGGCCATCACAACTAGGAGCGGACTAGATTTGGGGAAGAAGGTTGCAAGTCCAGCAAAGAAATCTCTAGGGAAATCAATGAGTGAAGAGGAGGACGAACTCCGGGTAATCCCTACCGCAGCAAAGACAGAGGAAGCTACCGCGGAAACGGTCAAGCCAAGTCAAGAAAAGATATACCCTCCTCCACCATTCCCTCAAAGACTGAACAAGCAAGCATCTCATCCGAGCTACCGAAAGTTTCTGGAACTATTCAAGAACCTACACATCAACATTCCGCTACTTGATGCATTCGAGCAAATGCCCACCTACAGGAAGTGGATAAAAGAATTCATCTCAAGGAAGAGGAGCATCGATGATTTTGAAATCATTCCCTTGACAAGGGGATGCAGTGCAGTACTGACTCAAGACCTCCCTCAGAAGATGAAAGATCCTGGCAGTTTCACTATTCCGTGCACTATTGGAGATCAAACTTTCAAAAAGGCTCTTATCGACCTGGGCTCTAGCATCAATCTCATGCCAGATTCCATTTTCCGAAAACTCGGACTCGGAGATATGAAGTCTACATCCATAGTTCTTCAACTTGCAGACCGGTCCGTTGCTAGGCCTAAAGGGATTGTGGAGAATGTCTTAGTAAAGGTTGACACACTGATTTTTCCGGTAGATTTTATTGTCATGGAAATGGAAGAAGACCGGGATATTCCCTTACTCCTTGGACGCCCATTCCTAGCTACAGGAAAAACTAGTATTGATGTGGAAAAGGGAGAGCTGCGGTTCAAGGTGTGCGATGATGAAGTGGTATTTAATGTCTTTGAAGCTGCTAAATATCCCTCTAATAAAGATGACTGCGACTGCTGCCGGATTGATGTGATTGATGAGATCGTCACCATGAGCAATCTAGAGGCTTCCACCGAACATGACATAGAATTGTCAGAGGAAGCTGAAGCTGGAATTGATGATACTGAACACATTGAACAGATCTCGTAGATACGCGCAGCGGAATCTCTTGAACTAGAACACACACAAAGGCCAAAGCTTCAATCTTCCATTGATTCACCACTGGAATTGGAGCTTAAGCCACTACCAAGTCACCTCAAGTACGCTTATTTGTGTGAAGGTAACAAGCTTCCTGTTATTATCTCTGCTTCTCTGACTCGGGATCAAGAAGAACAGCTTCTCCAAGTAATCGGAAGACATAAGGAGGCAATAGGATGGGCACTTGGTGACATAAAGGGTGTTAGTCCGTCTTTGTGCCAGCACAAGATTATCCTGGAGGATGACTCTACACCATCAGTTGAAGCCCAGAGAAGACTTAACCCAAAGCTGAAGGAGGTAGTACGAAAAGAGGTGATCAAGTGGTTAGACGCCGGCATTATCTACCCAATTTCAGACTCCAAATGGGTAAGTCCCACTCAATGCGTACCAAAGAAAGGAGGGATCACAGTTGTTCCCAACGAGAATAATGAGTTAATTCCTACAAGGGTAGTTGTTGGTCATCGAGTCTGCATTGATTTTCGAAAGTTGAACAATGCCACTCGGAAGGATCACTTTCCACTGCCATTCATTGATCAGATGTTAGATAGACTGGCAGGTCATGCTTATTATTGCTTTCTGGACAGCTACTCTGGTTATCTACAGATTCCTATTGCCCCAGAAGATCAGGAGAAGACCACTTTCACATGTCCTTATGGTACTTTCGCATTCCGGCGAATGCCTTTTGGTCTTTGCAATGCACCCGCCACTTTCCAGCGATGCATGATGGCAATTTTCTCTGATATGGTGGAGCGTCAAATTGAGATCTTCATGGATGACTTCTCGGTTTTTGGAGATTCTTATGCAGAATGTCTCCTACACTTGGGTAAAATACTTGAACGCTGTAAGGAGACCAATCTGGTACTTAATTGGGAGAAATGTCACTTCATGGTGACGGAAGGGGTTGTCCTTGGACACAAGATCTCAAGCACTGGACTGGAAGTTGATAAAGCCAAATTGGAAGTCATTGACAAACTCCCCCATCCACTATCAATCAAGGGAATACGGAGTTTCCTCGGTCATGCTGGGTTTTACCGCAGATTTATCAAGGATTTCTCCAAAATCACCAAGTCTTTATGTAAGCTGCTAGAGAAGGATACCCCATTTGCATTTGACGACGAGTGCAAATTGGCATTCAAGACTCTCAAGGAGGCACTTGTATCGGCACCGATAATCATCTCTCCCGACTGGGACCTCCCATTCGAGATCATGTGTGATGCAAGTGACTACGCGGTAGGAGCAGTCCTTGGACAGAAGAAAGCTACTGGTTTCCATGCCATCTATTATGCAAGTTGCACTCTGGATGACGCACAAATCAACTATGCGACTACGGAGAAGGAATTCTTGGCAGTAATCTTTGCTCTGGATAAATTCCGAGCTTACCTCCTTGGAAGCAAGGTGATTGTATACACTGATCATGCAGCTATACGTTACCTCTTCACGAAGAAAGATGCGAAACCCAGGCTCATCCGATGGATCCTCCTTCTCCAAGAGTTCGACATTGAGATTCGCGACAGGAAAGGCGCGGACAACCCAGTGGCAGATCATCTATCTCGCCTTGAAAATATAGCGGTACCACCCTCGTCCCCCATTAATGAATTTTTTCCTGATGAACAGCTATATGCATTAGATATACTTTCCATACCATGGTATGCTGATTTTGTTAATTTCCTCGTGAGCAACATCATGCCACCTAACATGTCTTCCGACCAGAAGAAGAGATTTTTGCATGATGTCAGGTTCTATGTATGGGATGAACCATATCTCTTCAAACAAGGCAAGGACCAGCTATTGAGAAGGTGTGTACCACAGGAAGAGCAAGAACTTATCCTCCACCACTGCCATAATTCACCATATGGAGGCCATTTTGCCGGCGAGCGCACAGCCGCCAAGGTTCTTCAAAGTGGATTTTACTGGCCTTCCTTGTTCAAAGACGCCACAGAGTTTGTGAAGAAATGTGACCGCTGCCAAAGGACAGGTAACATATCACGTCGCCATGAGATGCCACAGCAAGGGATCATGGAAGTAGAGATATTTGATGTATGGGGAATAGACTTCATTGGACCTATTGTGCCATCTGAGCGCAACCTGTACATCCTGCTCGCTGTAGATTATGTGTCCAAATGGGTTGAGGCCGTGGCACTACCAACTAACGATGCAAAGGTTGTGGTCAGATTCTTACAGAAGAACATTTTCAGTCGGTTTGGCACTCCCAGGATTATCATCAGCGATGGTGGAAAACATTTCCGTAACAATCTGCTCGCCACAGCTTTGGCAAAATATGGAGTCACACACAAGATCGCGACAGCATATCATCCCCAAACGAGTGGACAGGTAGAAGTCTCCAACCGAGAAATAAAGCAAATTCTGGAAGTCACTGTGAACCCTTCGCGAAAAGACTGGTCCAGTAAGCTAGACGACGCTTTATGGGCCTATCGCACTGCCTACAAGACACCAATCGGCATGTCACCTTATCAGCTCATCTACGGAAAAGCCTATCATCTTCCAGTTGAGCTTGAACACAAGGCATATTGGGCTATTCGTCGACTGAATTTTAATCTTGACAAAGCCGGAGAAAGGAGAATGTTGCAACTGGAGTAGCTCGACGAATTCCGACTAAGCGCCTACGACAATGCCAAACTTTATAAGGAGAAAACCAAACGGTGGCATGACAATAAAATTTTGCGGCGCGACTTCACTCCCGGCCAACAGGTACTTCTATACAACTCTCGACTTAAACTCTTTCCAGGAAAACTCAAGTCAAGATGGACCGGTCCCTACATAATAGTCACTATGTCGCCACACAGAGCAGTACAGATTCGAAACCCAGACACGCAGGAAGAATTCAAGGTGAACGGACAACGCTTGAAGGCTTACCTTGGCGATCAAGTCAATGCACAAGAATCTCGTATGGTCCTTGAAGACCCCTCGCCCCAATAGACCGGTACACCCGTCAAGCTAACGACGTTAACTTAGAACTACTATTCTCTTCTCTAATTCATTTTTCATTTTGAGTCACTCATTCGAGTTTCCCCGAGTTTGTGGGTTTCTAGGGGAATGTACATAGTGTCACCCTCGAAAAATAATGTGTCGTTTCAGTTAATTTTTTTTCTGTAGGTTAAACAAGTCAGAAAGAGTCACGACGCCAAGCTCGAAGACAAACCCGGATTGTCATCTCGGGGTCCCCAGCGTTCGCTCAGGCTCGAGCATCTGTTGAGGGGTAGAAACAGAAAGAACGGATTCGGGGTCCCCAGCGTTCGCTCAGGCTCGAGCATCCGCTGAGGGGTAGAAACAGAAAGAACTGATTCGGGGTCCCCAGTGTTCGCTGGGGATTGAGCGAACGCTTGAAGGGTCAGGCTCTGTAAAAACCCTTTTTCTTCCCCCCCCGAAAATTCACTCCCTCCCTCTCTCAACCCTAAAACAAACCGGCGGCCCCTTTCCCCCCCCCCCCCAAACACCCAAAACAAAAAAAAACACCCATGGCACCCAAGGTTGTTCGACGACAAACCTACAAACGCAGTCGGAGTGAAGCCGAGCATCCAGCCGACCCTTCAGCCGGCCCTAGTTCACCACCACCGCCTCTCGTCAACATATCGGAAAGGTATCGCGCCCCTTTCCCTATCTACCATGAATGGGAAGGTGATCGTTATCGTAAGATTGCTCATTGTGAGTTTATATTGAATACATACCTAGTTAGAGAGGACATGCAGCGTGCGGGTGCTGCGGATGAACTGTATGCAGCCTTAGATGAAATGGGTTGGACATTTTTTGCCGATTATGAGGGCAACGTTGATCCTAAGATCGTTCGTGAGTTCTTTAGCACAGTCATTGTCACTGACAACAATGCCTCTTTTACTGCCCGTCTCTATGGTCGCCCGATCATTGTAGACGAGGATTTGCTAGTAGATCTCATAGGCATAAAGAAAGCGGGTAGTGCATTGAACTTTGAAAATGATCCGCAAGCGCATAGGGCGTGGCAAGCTCTTACGGGCTTTAACCACTTCGCCACACAATCCCCTGCCATCCACATCAAGGAACTCCATATGAGCATCCTGCATCGCTTTGTATGCTCTACCTTCTGTGGGCAATTTGAGGATAACAGAGTTACACGCACACAATTGTATGCACTGGCTTGTGTCCTTGACCATCAACCATTTAGCACATTCGCGCTGATTTGTGACACCATTAAACGCCACTTGAAAGTACCTAAACCTAACCACGTAGGACTAGGCCATCTTGTTGCTGTACTTGGTGAGTATTTTTTTCCAGGTGAGGAGCAACCCGAATTGACGTACAAACCCCAAGTCGTCGATTACGAACAGCTCTCCCTCTGGCACCTCTTCTCCAAGACTGTCCGTCGTGGCCAAACGACATACACGTTCAACAAATGGGAGGACAGGAAGCTAGTTCAGAACCTCCTGCGAGCTGATCAGTCAATTACTCTGCCAGTACCAGAAGACCCAAGCCTCCGCCAGCACATGGACCGCTTGGAACAACAAGTCCAGCAGATGGCACTCACACAGGATGCGCGCTGGGAGCAATACCAGTCCGACCAGGCGTACAATCGGGCCCAATGGGAATGGCTTCGCCAACACCTCCAACCACCTCCCCAACCTTGAACAGGTCGTACCGTCCCCCTCTCTCCGCTCTTCTGTTTCCTTTGTCATTTATGGTGTCTACATGGTATACTTCCACACATTGGGGACAATGTGTCCTTTAAGTGTGGGGGTGCACTGTGCGTTGTTTGCTTTAATGTCATGTCATGTTGTGTATCGTTGATTGTTTCTCTTAGGCACACGCATGTGATCGAGTCTTTCGTTGTGTGACATGTGTTTTTGGTTGAAGTGAGTGAGTCTTGTAAATGATGAAGTATTCCTCAATTTGTTTTGTTTTGTTACGGATCGACCCCACTTCACGGTAGAAACCAAACCCAAGTAGCATAACCGGGAGCGCATAGCAATCTCAACCTCAGCTATTTAGGTTAGTTGTCACATCTGGCAGGCTAGACTAGAGAAATTGACGAGCGACCTTGTGAGAAATTTGAGCCGAAGGAGAGAACAACCGTTCTCATTTATTCATGAGGTGCCTATACGATCTGAGAAATGAGTATGTTAGATGATTACTTAGCATAACTCGCCTGAATGGAATACGTCGAGGGCCATTTTTTGCTGTAAACCTAGAGCCTTAGAGCCAAACACCACACACCAACCCCTTGTTTACCCCGTTGAGCCTCAACCTATTCATTGAGATATCATATAAGCGAGCATACAACCCCTACTTACCATTTTCCCACCTTTGACTATCCGTTCGAGGAAGCATTAGGATCATATTCTTGGAAAAAATTGTAAGGGTCACATGGTAGCATAGCTTGGGTAGGAAAAATCAAGGGGGGATAACGGGTAGATGAAGACCAGCGTAAAAATGTAGCTTCCTGACTTGCTATGCTCACAAATGGAAAAGAAAGAATCTTCAAAAAGAAAAAAAAAGAAAAGTATGAAAAGAAAAAAAAATGGAAATAGAAAGTTGAAAAAGGAAAAAGTGAAAAATCAAGGAAAGTGGAAAGAAAAGAATGATCGCGAAAGAAAGAGCACAAGGAATAATGGAGCAAGTCAGGAACTAATGGGTCTTTAGGATATGGGATACATTGGGGTGAGTGAGATGCGTAGAATAGACGAGAGTTAGAATTTCTTGTATAGCTCCTCGGATTGGATGGTTTAGCCACTATCCAACAAGTAATATTTCCTCACCTCCACCCTCAACCCCGTTACAACACGAGAAAAGTCCCTCCGATGATGCATTCTGTTTTGGCTTGAGTGTGTGTAAGTATGATCCCTAACCGTCTTAAACCTCGATCGTATACGTGAGTGATAGGGTAGTTGACTACTATACATGTGAGCTTAAAAATTGATCCAACCCTACGAGTGGTCAACTCCCTCGTTTGGCATGCTTGGTGTGAAAGCTGGGTTAAACGGTTGAGGATGAGATGTCTATGTGACTTTTAATCATTATGCTTGGGTGCGTGATCTACGTGATTGTGGGGGGTGATTTTGTAACGAGATTGTAGTTTTTGAGGGACACCATTCGGTTGATACTTCTGATGCACTTTGCCTGAGGACAAGCAAAGAAGTAAGTGTGGGGGTGTGATGTGCGTGCAAACGTACACACATTTGTTCCTTTTGTCGCGTCTATTTTGTCGTAATTTGAGTCATTTGGGTCTTGGTATATAGTGTGTTTTGTGTTGATTTGTGATTATGTCGGGGAGCGAGATTTCTGTCGGTAATTGGTGTTTTGTAAGAATGGGAGCTGGAACGGGCGATACAATGAGTCGAGGTGTGGGAAAGAGCGGAAGCAGATTACCCAGCGTTCGCTGGGACCCCAGCATCTGCTGGGGAGGAGGAGCGATCTTCGGCAGAATTAAAAGACTTTGAAGACCCAGCGTTCGCTTGATTCCCAGCGTTCGCTGGGTGGGCCAGAGTCGAGATGCATAGTTTAGTTGGGACTCTTCCCGCTTAGGAAATTTTGTAAGAACTATATAAGGTCTTTAAACCTAAGTTGAAAGACGTTCTTGGTCAGTTTTCACGCAAGACGAAAACCCGAGTCTAATCTTTTACTTACTTTTGATTTAGAGGATTGTGATCAACAATTTGGATCAATCAATTGACGAGGTATTTTCATAACTCGTGATCAAGTGCTGTATTTTCATTCATCTACTTGATTATAAATCTTTTGGTTGCTTCACGTTGTGTGTTCACATATTGAGATTGACAATCTTAGTTTGTGACACAGATTCTATTCGTTTCGTAATATTTTGTTAGGTAGTGATCGTAGTGCAAATTTTGGATTGACAACCCTAGGTTTGTTTCACGATGCATAGCAGTTAATTATAACCCATCATTCGAGTCGAAGTGCTTAGCTTAAGATTGAAATCCATAATTTGGTAATTAGAGAATTGATTATTCTGTCCCTGTGGAGACGAACTTAATTATCATTATATTACTTGATCGATCGTGTTCTCTTGCACGTATTTTATACCCGATATTTATCGCATCAAATAGATAAGACCAAACTATGTTTAAGAACTAGTTTGATATCGACCTGTCTATAGGGGCACATTTTGAGAATTAATGAATTCTCAAGATTAAGCATAAATAGTCTTACTTGACTTTCAGTGGTATCACATAACATAAAAGAGTTGGCTATGAGGAGCCATTCTCAATTATTGTGAGATTTCTGATTGTTGGGTTGATTTTGGCTATAATGACTTACTTGATTTAGAGCTACATCAAATGGATGTAAAGACTACATTTTTCAGTGGAGAACTGGATGGAGAAACTCGTATGGTTTGACCAGAGAGTTGCATCCGTAAATTGAAATAGCAAATATAGAGTTTGTAAAGTAGCCTCAATCTATATGCGAGTCAGTGTTAAACTCTTTATTTCATGATTCAGTCATAATACGAATATGTCATATATTTTTTAAATTGATTAATGAGAACTGTGTTAACAACACTATATGCTCTGAAAAGGTTTGTCGTCATATGTGAGTGACATATGTAGTTGAAATTGATTAAAAAATATTACAAGATCAAAGTGTGGTTTACGACTGACTTTGAAATTTAAAGATATTAGAGAGATTCATTACCACTCGAAGTTAAGATTTTGAGAAATTGTTTGAGTTTAATGATTTGAATGTGATGATAATAGTCCTATATGCTCTAGTAGTAAAAAAGGTCATTTTCTAAAGTAAAGACTTGTATCTAGATATTTTTCATAAGTTAAAGGATGTAAGGAATGTCCTTTAAGAGAATGTTTACGATTATGGTAATCCAAACATAGCACATTGATTTTTGGGTCAAGAAAATTATAAAGTACTTGGAAATAATTGCGGTACAATCATTTAGGTTAAGACCTGATAGCATGGGTTAAGCTAATGTCAATTTGGCATGAGATGTGAATATATGAATATTCACATTTGGATATATTTATTTTCTATTAGGAGAAGCTATCTCATGGAGTAGCTATGAATAGACTAAAGTATATCTCCTTATAAGTTATAAGAGCTCTGAATGTAGTTTTTATAACTATTGTGCATTAAATAAAATGGTTAAAGAGTCTTCAACCATTTATCCAAAGCTGTCCCAAATGAACCAATAAACATACGTTATGTTTAGTTGTTATATGTAAAGAAGTAAGCATGAAACACATGTCTATGTGATATATGATCGCAAATCTTAGGTAGTACCTTATGATATTTTGAGAAATATAATAGGTCCCAGGATTTGCAAATAAATTGTTTCTTGCTCAAATAGTGTCTATTGAATTTGTTATTCAATGGAATTTGATACTATATCAGCAATCTAATTGTGAATGTTATTTTGATTAACATTTACTAATACATGTGAGACAGAAAAATAGCCCACTCATATGGGTATTTACCTTAGTGGGAGTCAACAAGTTGATTCCTTGTTGAGTTGAGGTAGTTTTATGAACATCATTACATCGAGTGTATGTTCTAAAATGTTGATGTCGTCTTGCTTAACTACAAGATAAGTTCTTGTTAAAGTGCGAGATTTGTGAATGCAAGCATCTGTTGCTGCATAGGATTTTTTGTGAATTCGTGTGATAAGAAATAAGTGAAACTTATCATTAATCTGTCTTGATAGCCTGGAGCAGTTTTATCTAAACTAAGACTGTTGTTCAGTGAAACTTTGAGGTTGATGCTCTAGTATGATGTTAATTTGTGTATTACATGCACTCCTTTTTGGAGGAATAAACATCATAGGACGTGGATAGTGCCATGTTTGCTTAGTCAACCAATGGATGGGAAATCATGATTTCTGTTTCCCTGGTGTGAGACCAATTTGAAAACTTGGTTTTTGACACATTATCCTTATGATCATTAACGTATTTAGGATGTATGATTTTGTGATGCTAGCTTGGAAAGTCTATGAAAAGGTCAAGATTCATAATTTGACCTGGCAAGGCTGACTAGAAAAGCAGGCATTATCATGATGGAAGAAATACTTATAAAGGAGAAGGTTCTTAATTGATCACATTCCTGAGATTCATAGTTCTGGAGCACCTATTGTGTTATGTGTAATACAATAGTGAACATGAACAAATTGTTTGAAATCACATGTGATAACAATGGGAAATGAGATGAGACCTAGGACAAGGCATACTATACGTAATAAGGATATCGAGATGCTATAATTCATATGGCCGTTGTGTGTACTCTAGAGTTTAGCTATCTACATTTGACGTATGTTGGTCGCACGAAATATTTGCTAAGTAAAAATTGAGACTTAGTTAATTATGGCCAATAATGTGTGAGTGGGAGATGTTGGACTTGGTTTGGGTTTAGCACCCATTATTGTGTAAATTTGTACACAAACCCATTTGTTGGGTCCATCTAGATGGTCCAGCAACCTTTAAACATGAGTAAGCAAAGCTACTAATGTAGCTTTGCCATGTGGAGCTTACTCACCCCTATGGGGTGAGTTGGCAGCTCAAAGATTTTCCTATAAAAGGGAGAAGATAGCTGGTGATTAATGTGTAATTCGGCCACCCTTATCCACACACACAGAAGGGACGAAATTCGTTTTAGTCACTGTAGGTCTTAGAATTTGCGAAGCGATGCCATTCATGGAAAAGTGTTCACGTATCCGATCTGTTCGTGATCGTGAACCGATCGGTGACTCTACCTCGTCGTGACGGTCATGTGAAAGCAAGCTACAATAAATAAGCCTTGTATTTATTAACGAATTTTGTTCGTTGATTGTTATAGGATTAACCCATAATTATGTGTTAATTACGAGCCAAATCCTTCATATTTCAATTATGATCTCCGTCAAATTATTTTCTAATCCAAATACCTTTGACTTTGCAATTTCTTATTGACTACCCGCGAGTTAACTTAGCTCCCAAGTCATAATTGTAGATGATCAATTACTTAAAATTCACCAACATTTGTACTACGTATAAATTAATTTTTACCGTACAATACAGTAGACCACCTCATGAACAAAAATTTTCGGTGATAATCTTAAATTGCTTTAGCAATAGTTGTGTACGTGTTTATAAATATGAAAAATACATATGTACATTATTTTAAAATTTTGCGTAGGATATGTAAATTGTAACGATCTTGTACTCCTATTTCATCACACATCGATAAAGTCAAAATTCATTCAAATTTTGTCCTAATAAAAGGTTTTCGACTTGCAACATACATACATATGTGCATACATCTTAAGTTGCTTACTGATGTTAAATTGACCCCAAAAAACCGGTAAGATGCTCAATACAATTCCCCCGTAATAGAGGGACATGGCCAGCACGATTATGCATTATCTGACAACCTGGGAGGCACCGGTAATATCAAAGGTGCATGTCCACACGGGTAATAATCAAACTAGAAGGTCATAGAACGAATTTAATTTTTTAAGGAGAGTTCTCCACGTCCTAATCGAATCTTCAAGTAATTTGGAAACAAGCTGGAGGGATAATTTATAGATTAATAGAATGAGTGTGGACCGACTCGCTCGTTCAACAAATTGTTTTAGAACATCACAAGTACAGCCAAAGTACGATACAGACCTTCCCGATTCGCCAAATTCCGTATAGTTGAAACCAATTTAGTTATATTTATTTCCAATTTATGCCGGATTTATGTCGGCTAGTCAATGCTAAAGTGTGTATCTTAGAAGTTCAAATGAGCCCATCAACATAGTTTTGATTCAGAAAGACTATGTCTCGGGACCGCCTGTAAATAGATGATTCAAGATTACAAATATCGTAACATGTTTGCCTTGATCTAAATGGTAAGGTATCAATATAATCCTTAAAATGTAAATAAGATCATTAAAAGGTATCAATTAGTATCATTTTTATTGTTGATATGCATAAAATATGTGTATTAAACATATGATAAGCATATGTTTTAAATATTGTCTAAAAAGTAAAAACTATGCAACTAAAGTCGTTGCACATCTAAAGTTAAGGCAATCTAAGACGCATTCAACGGTGAGTTTTTCAGGGACATTTAAGGTGAAAACAACTTTAAGGGATTTGGATCTATTACAAAAGTGCTCAATTCTCACTAATATTTTTTGGGGATTATTCATAAAATAAGAACCGATATCAATATAACATGTATTAAACGATGCAAGTTAAGTAATATTCTTTCCATTTGTCCATTTTTTTCGCAACGAGTTTTTTACGACAACTTTTTTTTACCTTGCGAATCTCGACTACATGGTTTATGAGTTAGCTTATTGGTAAATTTAGGTGGTATTCGTGCTTCCCTAATCTCTCGGTTAGCAGGCGCTCCCTCTCGACCACACAGATTGTAAGTTAGTTTGAGTAAAAATTTAGGTGGTTTACTACTTGTTTATCCCCTCTTGTGATTAGCTTTGTGGTGGGATCGTAACTTTGGAAGTTTGTTCTTTCTATGATAATAAGATTCATCATTTATTCAAAAAAACAAAAAAAACAAAAGTCGGTGCTTACTCTAAAGAAAAAAATTACGATGCGCGTTTTTATAGCTCCAGAGGAATTAAATTAACGAAGACTGACTTTTGTATGAATTATTGCTTTCCTGTAGGATAGGTTCCGGAGTCTTAATTTTAACTATATTCTCACAGTGGCTTGCGACCTCGATCAAGAGCCAACTCCGGCCATAACAATACCCAGAAATGCCAGTTGGTTTTACATCTATAATGTATATGCTTGTTCTAATTAACTATACTATTCACATATTCATGTTTCCGTAGCTAAAGTAAACATGATTTTTTTAACTACTCATACCCGAATATCAATCTAGACGAATAATCTAAATTTGAGTCGAAAACAATACAAACGTAACAAACAATTTCTTATTAATTTCAACTCATTTCTCAAACTCGAACTCAATAAAATGATTAGTCTAAGATTAAGATAAATAAAACCTCAAATGTTAACAAAATTTTCTCTATGCAACTTTTAGTAATAATTAGTCTCTAGGGAACTTCGATTAAAATATTGTTTGTACTATATCTGAAACAATTATTTGATGGTACAGAAAGTCAATTTGAACCTCGAGGAAAAACTAAGATTAAGGTATCCTCAACTCTATATAAGGAGTCGATACACAATTGTCTTAGAAGCAAAAACAACACACACAAAACTCATTGTAGTGAAGTTTGGGGACAATGGGAACCCCAATGGCTCACTTAGTTGCCACTATACTGGTAGTAACACTTTCTCTAATCTTCCCAACACAAATATCAGCCGCTTCTCCTCGACAACATCCTTACCACCACATATCTCCGCCTCCTCGGCCATCGCCGGTGCACCATTACGCGCCGCACCACCCTCCCCATCACAAGCCACAACCATTGGTGCGCCATTATGCGCCACACCACCCTCCCCCTCACAAGTCACCGTCACCGGTGCACCATTACCCACCCCATCATCCCAAATCTCCCCCTTATGTTCACAAGTCACCACCACCGCCATCATCATCGCCGGTGCCGGTGCACCATTATCCTCCACCTCCTTATGTTCACAAATCTCCACCTTCATCACCGCCCCTGCACCATTACCCTACACCTCCTTATGTTCACAAGTCTCCGCCACCAGTGCACAAGTACCCTCCACCTCCTTATGTTCACAAGTCTCCGCCACCAGTGCACAAGTACCCTCCACCTCCTTATGTTCACAAGTCTCCACCACCTCCGCCACTAGTGCACAAGTACCCTCCACCTCCTTATGCTCACAAGTCTCCACCGCCTCCACCTCACCATTCTCCTCCTCCTCCTTACGAGCACAAGTCCCCACCACCACCCCCTAAGAAATCCTACGAGCACAAGTCTCCTCCACCACCACCATCACCAAAGAAGCCATATGAACACAAGTCACCTCCTCCACCGCCGAAGAAGCCCTACCAGCACAAGTCTCCTCCTCCTCCACCCAAGAAGTCCTACGAGCACAAGTCCCCTCCTCCACCAATGAAGCCCTATGAGCACAAGTCCCCTCCTCTACCACCAAAGAAGTCTTACGAGCACAAGTCATCACCTCCACCACCCAAGATGCCGTATGAGCAAAAAACTATACTACCACCACCACCACCACCAAAGAAGCAATATGACCACAAAACACCGGTTTAACAAAGGTACTGGTCAACGTGTGCTGATCTATTACGACATAAAATGACGTGGTATATTACAAAACAATTCAACATCTTTTTAAATTTTTGGCGTATGATACTAATGCTGATGTTTTGTTTGTGCTGTAAATATTTAGCGGTCATTAAAAAATTCACATAAAAACATATTGACGTCTTTGACGTGGGTTTCTAATCACATATGCTCTTGCAGGCAAGAAAGAGAAACGTTTCGATGAAGAAAGCTATTTATTACTTGTACTGCAGCGACAAAAAGGAGAAAACGAGATCGAGTTTCCGCATTTGTTTCATGCTGGAAAAGCAATAATTTGTGTAATTTGTATTTCGTAATTGCAATTTTTTGTGTTGTTTCATACTGCTACTAAGAACGTTCGTGTGATATTTTCCAACTTATTCAAAAACAACGATACTCATTGTCCAACTCATATTTCCTTTTGGTTAAAGTTCGATTTTGATGGGAATTAATTCTGCATAATATAATTTTATCGGAAATACTAGTAGGGGTTTCTCATAATCTATGGATAATTTAAGTCTGAATAGGCCGGTCCACCCAGGTAAACTGGCCAGTCAACCATTCTCTGGATTTCTCGGAATTTTTTTAATAAAACCGAAATCGAATTGATACCTAGCAACTTCAATTGCAAACGAGAAGACTAATTAGGCATCTGTTACCAATACCATGTTCTCCACTCCGTTGAGAATTCCCTTAAGCCTCCAGAAAGGAGGAATATCCACGAAGATTAGCAGCACAAGTATGCCCTAGTGTAGTGTACAGAGAAACGACTGCTAGTAACTTCTAACCATCTGTACAAATTTCTGATTTGTTGAATGAACGAAAAAAAAAAACTCACTTGTGTTCTTTGTACTCGTGAAATTCAACTCAGACTTTAGTGGGAACTCTGTCCTGTCAGTTGTAGAAGATGTTTACAATCAGGAGTCATCAAAATCGGCCGATTAGGATCTTGTACATGTAATTTGCTTAGTCGCTGGACTCATTTAAAGGTTTTTCCTGACACGAACATCTTCTGGTTAGAGAATCCTCACGCGTAGATAGATGATCAGGATTTATTACGAGGGGAAAAACCGAAGAGAAACAAAAAGTACCTCGACTTCTTCAAGAAGGGTTTCAAGTTTAGTTGTTATCTCAGAGAAGGAGGGTCGCATGTCAGGGTCTGTTTCCCAACATTCCTGCATCAATTGCAGCAGCTTCGGATGTGCATTTTCGGGAATCTCCGGGCGCTGACCCTGTCATTGCATGGACTAAATATAAGATATTTCAAGAGCTAGCATTTTGTTATATAGAAACGAGCATGTTCTTTTAACAGTTAACACATGAAACTTTGAGGACAAAAAAAAAGGGTACTATGAGCGATGGGATACCTGTCTCACGCCGAGAGCAGCCTGAAGTGGAGTCATGGAACCATAGGGAACCTGTAAAGGAAAAAAACAGAATTACAGCGGCCAGCAGACGACCCGAACAGATTTCCTAGAGTTATGTATTAGAAGAGCACTTGCTGAGCCTTATATAAAATATAAAAACCTTTGTCGTTAGTAGCTCCCAGAGTACAATAGCAAAACTGAATACATCTGCCTTCTGATCATACGGTTGATGATTTATAACCTTGCAAAAATAGACAACTATATATAAGCACTCGGAATGATTTAAGAATGCCGATTCAGGAGAGGATATGAGCATACTTCCAAATGCTTAAAAAAACATTCAAGTAATGTAGAACAGTAACGTGGGTACTAATGCGTACAGAAAGCACAGAGAAGGAAGTGTTGAATGCCTAATGTACTAGCTAGCTCCATCCCTACATACAGAGAGGGAAATGTCCAATGCCTAATGTGCTAGCTAGCTCCATCCCTTCCCAAACACTTCCCAAATCAAAAGCCCAATTTCCTCAAGCAAAAAGAAGAAACTAGCACTGGTTCCAAATTTAAGATTCTGCCTACTTAAGACACATGGCATGTGCGGCACCGTTGCATTATGTTATAGACCTCTTAAGGGGATTAGCACATCAATTTCACTGGGTCACAGAAGAAACAGTCTAAAAATGATTCTTGATGTAAAGAGTGAAATGGAGCCAGGAAGAACTGGGGAAATTACAAAAACGATTCTCATCACAACAGTGGATTCACACCCCAAGAGGAGAGGAAGGTTCTAACATTTTTTGCCCGAAAGTACTTTCGATTTACAAGTATCAATAGCGTAATTCATATGAGATACCTCAGGTGCCATCCATCTGTAGGTTCCAGTCTCTGCAGTCATTACTCCCCCCTGATTCTGGAACCGAGCAATACCAAAGTCTGCCACCTTGACAACCTTGTAACAAGAAGTGACTAATTTAGTAACAGCAGAGACTTATTAGGACAACTGTGAATTAATAACGCCACAGTTGCCAGCAATTTCCTTGTCATGGAGGTTAAAAAGAAAGCTGTTGGAATTATTTTTACATGCTACACACACATAATAGCATGTATTGCAATGACAGCTACGCAATAGTTTTTCTGCCATTCCCACAGACCTGTTGGTTGATTGCATAATATTGCCCTGAGGCTTAATCAAAGAAAATCAAAGATCTAATGAATTAGAAAGTGCCAAATAGGATTTGTGGTAAAATGCATCATCAAACGATGGTCAAATCTATCATTCAATTGGATCCTTAGGCATTGATACGTCGCTAACCAAAATAGTTATGTAGTCTGTTTCGACTGCTTGTCATAATACAAGTTGGAACTTGCCAAGAGTCTACAATTAGAACCATAGTGATACCAGAACAAATGTGACGACCAATTCCAAAACAAAGTGAAGCAGATCCAACGGAAATTCAAAATATCATGTCTTACATTATGGGCATCCATCAACAGATTTGCTGTCTTCAAATCCCGATGTATGATATTCTTTTGGTGTAAGTACTCCATTCCTTTGGAAACATCTATTGCAAACTTCAGCAGTTGAGGGACTGTCATTATGTTACCTTTCTTGTGCAAGTAATCAAAGAGACTACCTCCAGGCATATACTCTGCAAAATGAGAAAAAACGGAACAAAACAAACTGAATGCCTGAATTCAGTAACACATAATATTTATCTTCCATTTCGTCATGCAAAAAGAAAAAGCAACTCATTAGAGCAAAACTAACTCATCCCACTTGCAACTTCCAATGTGAGACACTTTCTAGCACAGCCAACACAAATTCCAATTCAACTAAGACAAAGCTGGGGAGGAACAAGAATATGCAGCAGTACTCTCTACTTAAAAGGAACAAAAGTTTCAATCTACTACAACGTTGAGGCCCTACAAAGTTTACCGCTTCACCTTGTAATAAAAATAGATACGACAAGAGCTAGTTGAGAAGACAGATGTTTCCATCAAGTATGAAGTTCTTACCAGTGACTATACACAGAAATGGAGACTTTGTGCATGCACCGACAAACTGAACGACATTTGTATGTTCAACCTCCCTGCAACGGTAGAAAATCCAAAAGATGAATAAGTAACTGAGTTGGATAAGCATCGAGTCCATCCATAGAACTAAATAAATGTGATACCAATAACAAAGGATCTAGTAGAAGAAATATATTTAGAGTAGCTCATAAATTTCAAGTACTTAAGTTTTAACGTCATGCTTACAGATAATTTTTCAATCAGCAATTTATTACTTCCATAATCAATGTTTCCAATCAGCTTAGAATGAGTGTTTTTTTTCCTAGGCTGGGTCCACACGCAGCCCTAGCTAGCAAAACAGTTCAGCGGATCTGATCTTCTACGTCAAAATCTAAATTACATCAGGCCCCCGACCAATGTGCTTCCTAGGTTTGGTAACATCCTACATGTTGTGCACTCGTGGATCTTCTACGTCAAAATCTAAATTACGTCAGGCCCCCGACCAATGTGCTTCCTAGGTTTGGTAACATCCTACATGTTGTGCACTCGTGGAAGGAACATAAGATGTAACGGTGCTTTCTAGGGAAAAAAGAGTATATAACATTTAGTTCCATATTTGAGAAATGTCAGACAGCAACCGAAGTGATTATCGTTGAGAAAAACCAATCGGATCCGGTTATACTAATTCAGCACCACAAAAGCTTTCCATGAAGTGTTTGTGCCTGCATCCATAAGCTACCAATAGACGACAACCTACTTACACTATCTTAATTGCTCAAGAAACCATTTGTATTTTGTATGACAAACTTTAGTGAGCAACAAACCCATATTGATAAAACTACAGTTATATTTGTTTTAGTAATATTTCTTCCTAGGGGCAACAGCGTACGTAGATAAAATATTTCAGCAAATCAGCATCAATTGGTTGGGCACAAGATGACCACTGATTGAACCTTATCCAATTAAAAAGAATCTCAGCTCGAATTTGAAGCCCAAATCAAGCAAGAGCAACTTGTTCATTCAACTTAACAGGTATAAAGATTGCGGGTCACCAGCAGGTAATTGTTTTTCACAGCATGAAACGCAAGTGCTAAAGTTTCGGATATGGTTCACCTGAGTATAGACACTTCTTGAGCAAATTCATCTTCTTGGGTATCAGTAAGCTGCTCAGATCTAAGAACTTTAACAGCAACATCTTGACCACGGTAATTTCCTCTATGCCTTCAGATGATCAGCAAATAAACTATAAGTAGCTGATACTGAATAAAAGAATCAAGCACTTCAAAGTATAGTTTCCGATCCATCTTACAAATCTCCAGAAGATCCAGAAGCAATTTTATCTCCAATCTTCAACATTCCCCTGTCAATTTCCCAATCTCCAGATTTTTCATGCGGTACCGATGATCTATTCCCGGCTGAATGAGAATAAGAGGAACTGGACCAAGTCCCCTAAATATCCAGAAAGAATAATGATAGAAATCTGTAAGATGTCATATGTCAACTAAACACCTATTGCAGAAACAGGTTGAGAGCATAAGTGAATACAAAATATTAAAAATCATCATTAGGATGGGACATAATATCCACTAGCTCAATTATATAGACTCCATTTCCAGCAAACATAATAAAACTCTTGAATTCCACAGATTAATTAGTTGGCTGCATAGCCTGCTGGTTGATAGAGAAGTGCAAATTTTCCTAACTCAAAAAAAGAAGTCCATGATTCAGAAACCTAGGAAGAATTTGAAATCCCCCAATTAGAAAAGGCCAGATTCTGAAAGGCAACATGACTTACACCATCAAGTTGAGACGTATCACCGGAACAGAAGTGGTTTCTACCCAACAAACAGAAGTAGCATTTCTAATGCATCGGCAATTACTATATGCAAAAGCCATCATGGTAGCGATGAACTTCAACAATTACTACAAGCCATGAAACAAAAGTCCTGTTCATAAATGAAAAATGCCTTATAATCTTGAACCCCTTATCATATTGATACAAAAGCATGCCTCGTTAGCAATGATTCCCTAATCATCCACACTTGATAAAACAGTCAAATGCTTGAATTTTAAAAGTTTTAAAAAATTATAAGTAAACAAAAGCCAAATACCAAGCACAATGAGAAAGGAGTTACCTCACTTCTGTCAATTGCTTTTTCCATGGCTTCATACAAGTCTTCAGTATCCTGGCCAATATATGGCATAATTAGTAACTACTGTCGTCCCACCACAAAGGAATATAGTGTTGTTCTGGACATCTCAAGGCTACACCCCTGGGATAAAAGACGCAATTTCTTCTAACCAAGCCAAGTTGACATATCTAAGAAAAACCAATTTGACTAGATGTGATAGTTGGAAGAAACCAAATACAGAGCGACTTCAATTCTGAATTACTAACTCGAAGCAATCAAAATTCATTCAATCAATGATTTGTACAGTGAGTTCCCAAAACCACAAATGGTTACCTCAGTATGCCATCCGTCCACCACAAACACATCCAGTGAAAAGCCATCAGTAGTTGAAAATACATGTGCCTCGCGAATGTTAAGTCCAATGTCTGAAAGTAATGCTGAAAGCTGGAGGAAAAAAAAGGAGTCAGCCAATCCAGAGTATAACCAATCACCGAGTACAAGTGCAACACAATTCAAATAAAAGTAACAGCATGAACAGCTTTCTTTCATGTTTTCATTTCTTCGCTACTCCTTTTGCAGATAGTTACACATCCAAGATACATGGTGAGCATCAAACACCTCAAAAGGTAAAAGTATTATTCAATCCCTTCAGCTAATATCTACACTGCACAGATTTAACATCTTACTGATTCTATATTACAAATTTACAGCCACTAACTTGGAGCTTGAGATGCTGAGACAGGCTGCTAGCATCACTCTTTCCCACTTAGAGAGTGAATGCTATCCAATCCATTCTCAAAATCTTCCCAAAGGCTTGACTTAGTATGCAGAGGATTGGACATCTTGGCTTAAAGTATGAAAGTCATTTCTATCCAGTTCTCACAAGATGATCTACAATTAGCAACTTGAGCCAGAGTCTACACTGCTGCGTATTTCAGATATATAGTACACCATGAAGTGGAACAAACTCATATTTTAGGGTGAACAAGCCTGTCACTAATTCAAAAGAAAGTTACTCGTCGGATGCAAAAAACGATTCCATGTCACGTAACACATGTTGAGTGCCAGCTTTTTACGGTTTCACGTTAGCATATTTTTCCGTTATATTGCACTCTAGCTCAATTTACCCATGCAAAAAACACAATTGATTCTCTAACGGCTACTTTTACAAGATCTGGACAGTGTGAAGAGTCAAGTAAAATGGCCTCGGAGTGCATCCAAGGGTGAGATGGTATACAAAATGATCAAAGTTATGAGCAAAGAATATAGATTAAGAAAAAATAATAATAACAACAACAACAACAAAAGACACCTGGCTAAGAAGCTTCGGCTTGTCCACAGAAGAAAATATCACTTCATGGACAGCAACATGTTTTTTTTCTTGCCTGTGCAGAACAGGCAAACATTAAATCAGCCCCAATAAATGAGTTGATTTGGATTGTGCCATAAATTCTTCAATATTATACAAAGCTTTAGATAACAATCGATATTTAAAACTTCATGGGAACTCCAACTCAACAAGGAAGCTTCTTGAAATGAAATTAACCTTGAAATGATTTGCATGTATTGAAATTAAATTAGAAACAATAAGTTTTTACTCATTCTATGATAGGTTGTCAAGAAACTGTAAGCTTTTGTATTTCCTGTTTACTCCTAAAAAACATTTTACATTTGCATGTTATATAATAATAAATAATCGAAAAGTCAGTGGCACCCTCTATATAAGCCAAAAGCAAACATTGATTGATGATGCACCTTCTGCGTATATTATCAGTATGGTGTTGTTGCTCAATGCCCTTGGTAGGCCTTCTAACATCCAAATTCAGGTCCTCGAGCTTAGAGCAAGGTTCAAAGTCAAATGCAGAATCCCTGATTGTGTCCAAATAAATAAATAAAATATGGGATGAGCAGTTCACCCCGAACAATTGAATCAAGAAACCGGCAGGAGGACTAACTTAATTGGATATAAAATAAGTTATGCCAGCAATTTGAACTAAAGTTTGATATAACCACAAACTACTGTGCAATCAAAAAACACCTCCTACTTAATGGCAAAGCTCCATCAGTGGTATTAAGAGCAGACCTTGTAGTAAAAGGCAAGTTGACAGCCTCATCTTCACTATCTGATCCAGTACCAAGACGCTGAATTCAAGCAAAACGGAATAATTAGAAAATCAAATGTGAAGTTGTAAGTTATAAATCATTACTGAACATGGCTGGAAAAGCAAAAGCCCATAAAAAGTACCCATGTTTCTCTGCTTTAGCTAAATTAGAGTTTTTTTCAAGGGTTTCCTATAGCGAGGTTTTGTACGGCAACATTGACAATTGTTGCAATGTTGAGAATTAAACATTAAAGAAATCTGGAAGCTGTTGCTATGCGTCGAACTGAATCAAGACAGTTGCCAATCTATGAGTGATATCAAATTCAAGCAACGTGCATTCACCAACACGAATAGCTAAAAAGACGGAAACATAAAAAGAGTAACACCTCCAGGACACGGATTTCGTAGGCAGGGCGCCGCTCATCGGGATACTTCGCCCGAGCAAGAAGCTTCTGATGCAACACAACATCCTCGGCCTTATCCAGGTTCACATCCAGCGCATAGCTACAACGCCATAAAAAGAGTTCAAACAAGCCAAGTCATCACCGGCACTTCTTTCACTTGCTCCAGAAACGGAAAAGCCAAAATAACTGAATAAAGCATTAAAAATAACCGCTCAGGAAAGGACAAATACTACACTAAGAGTCCAAGAAAGCGAGTGCAATAGTTCACAGGTGAGGACTAGAAGCTTTCGGAACAAGTTAACTACACCGGAAAGGAAGAAGCGAGGGAGACTATTAATTAAACCTAGGAGGCAAGCGGCTAAAGTGCGCGTAAAGCTCCTCGCGGAAGGAGTCGGGGTCGGAAACCGCCTCCGCGCAGCCGCTCTCTATCAGCTTAATGAACACTTCTTTCCTCAAATCGTAACTTCCTCCGACTCCGGCCTCCGCAGCTCCTCCGTAGCTCCGCGGCGGCGACGAGCTCTCTCCGACTCCCTCGGTTAAATCCATTTTCTGATCCTTTAGCTGGTTAGGACTTATCTTGACCTAATTAACTGTTTTTTCCTGGATTAGTCATCGCTTCTTCGTCCTTCGAGAGAGAGAGGAGAGGGGGGATCTTTGACTGTTGTTTCTGAAGAATCTATTAAAAGGGCGAGACCGTGTAACTGTGGATTTTTTTTTTTCCAAAATATTAATGTTAATCAATATTTATTAAATTGGTGCTAAATTTTTATTAATTATCAAATTAGTGTGTACTTTGGACATCAATTTTTTTGGGTAAATTATCCTCAGCTACCTGATTTATGCCCGTTTTAGTAGTAGGGTCACTGGATTATTTGAATTAGATATATGATCTTTGTTTTGTAATGAAATATTGTTATTAGGTCCCTCGCTAATGTCAGCATTCATTTTTTAATATTTGTTTCATATAAATTGACCTTTGTACCCTTTTATAAAATGACAAAAAATCTCAAAAAATAAAAGGTCAAATTACTCTCTAGTCTTTGGACTTAACATAATTCTCCTATCGAGTCCCTTCTTTCTCATAAATGAGTAATCCATCCCAGTTTTATAAGAAAATGATTGTCTGGGGTCCCCCCGACCAAATCAGCCTCTTTTTTCATTTTTTTACATGTGAAATAATTTTTTTTACCCTTCACAAAAAGACAAAAGAGGCATCATTTTTGTCTTTTTTATAAAAGGGAAAAATAGTCATTTTACATGTCAAAAAAATGAAAAAACGGGTTATGAAGTCAACCAATGACCTAAGACCAATATTTTTTCAAAATACAGGGATAACTAAATCGTTTATGAGAAAGAAGGGACCCGATAGGAGAATTCGATTAAACTACGGACTAGGGGGTAATTTGCCCAAAATAAAATCTTCTTGACGACGACGACTCCTCCCTCCCTCCATTGACAACAGTCGGCATGGTCGATAATGTCTTCTTCCCCAGTAGTAGTAGCTCCTCTGATAAGGAGGAGAAGGAGGATGAGGATCTTAATTGGAGCGTGGAGGTCGAACTCCGCCCACCTCCCCTTGAACTCTATACCCGCCTACCTCCCTTCGAACTCTACACCCGCCTACCTCCTTTCGAACTCTACACCTGCCCTCCATGCCTGGCCCCTCCCTGACATCCAAAACTCTGCCCCCGAGCCCCTCCTACCTCCCCTCCCCCTCCTCCTCTATCACCTCCCTCCTCCTCGACCCCTCCACATCATCTATGTGGATCGCCCACCGCAATGGCCGCATTAGCTACTAAAAGCTTCCGCCTTTATCAATCCTGAGTCTGACCCATGTCTTGGTTTTTCCCAGGTGACATCTGGTCCAGCTCCAAGGGAGGTTTCTTCAAGTTTTGGCCGTGGGAGGTTCCCTCAAGATTTGGCCTCTGATGTTGGCATTGAACACGGTGCGTCTACAGAGCACCCAACGGTGATGGTACCACTCATGGAGTTGTTGTTTGAGTCCTCGTGGAGTTGGGAGTTTGTCGCAAGAAATAACACGTAGAGGGCCTCAGTTATTTGGCTTGAGGTTGAAGAAGGTCCTTTTTTATTTTTGGCTTAAGGGTATTTTGGTCAATTATATGATAAAAAACAAAAAAAAGAATTAATGATGTCAGCCAAGGACCTAATAACAATATTTCATTACAAAATTCAAATAATCAAGAGACCCTACTACAAAAACGAGCATAAGTCAGAGACCTGAGGATAATTTATCCATTTTTTTCATGACTTGGTCAACTAAGAGGATCTTTTTCCTTTACCAACCCTCTTGGGATGCCATGTCAAGCTTGCTTTCGAGCATAAAGATAAGCTCTATGGCACACAGGTGGGTGTATGGTGGGTGAGCCCTCTGGGTTTTGTAGTCTATGCGAGAGAAGGAGACTCTAATGAGCTTTACGAAGCTCCATCCATGACTGTGCCTTAACAGCAACGAACCAATGATTAAGATTGATCAGAATCGACTAATCGTGGTGCGCAAGCTTGTCTATAGTAGCCTCGCAGATCATCGTGTCTGTGTTCTCCACCACCATTGTCTTCTCCATTCTACCGTATCGGAAGTTCAAACATGTTCTCACTCTATGGACTACCAAAACATGTGGAAACATAACGAGAGAATGTTGAGGAGTCAATTATGATCAATTTAGGTACAAAAGTAGTAGAGTTGGCCGGATTGAGTTAGACTGAGTTTTGGGGAAGTTGAGGAAGGTTATCGGAGACTAAATCATAGGTTTTTTGTGATTTGGTTAGGAATTTTTTTCTCGTGACTCAATTCAAGTCATGGGAAAAATTAATGTCTAATGTGAACACTTTTTAGTAATTTGAGAAAATTATCACTTTAATAAATATTAGTGAATATTAGTACCATTTTGAAAAAACATCCAGAGGTGGTCGGAGTTTGGAAAGGGGTGAAGGGTAATCTCGTCACGTGCATAGTTCTTCTACAAAAATAAAATAATAAACATAAATTATTAATTTTCATATGGAGCTAGTTAATTTTCGATAAAAATTTTCAAATTAGTGGTACTATGTCGGTAAATTGGTATTCAATGATTATTAATTCGCAAGAAGTCTTTTAGAATATCTGGTAAATATCAGTGTATGGTAGATTTTGGTAAATATTGATATTTTGTTGAAATCATCGGAATGGTAGTTTACCAAATATTTTAATAAATATATAATCCAAATTATAGTTAATTTAGCGAAAAATTCATTGTTTTAGTCAAAAAGCAGGTGCTCATAATAAGCTTGGTATCAATTTGACTTGATGATCTTGCGATTTGAGGGTGTTTGGTAAGTGGTACATTACGGGCTGGGACTAAATTTTGTCTAAGTTTTGTGTAAGATTTGATATTCGAGATTGGTAAATATCGAATAGACATCCTTACTTGTGTGTAGAAAATTAGTGACATAAATTTAGAAATTAGCAATAAGTTCACTTAAAAATAATTTTTGAAAAATTACTCGGAGATTCTTTATATTTGGTCAAATTAGTGATGTAGTATTTTCTCTCTCAAAAATGATTTTGTAATTTGGTTAGATGATATTGTTAAAGCATAAAATAATTATGGTGTTCGAGTGATGATTCGCTTGGGATCATGATTTTTTAGTACCTCGGTGTTGACTAAGAGATAGGCAGAGACCATTTGGGCTGATATGATATAGCTAAGATGATGTATAATTATTAGGTGGTGAGTGTGTGAGACCTAGGAGTAGCAAAATGAGTTATTGAGTGTTCGGTGTGTTAGACCTATGAGTGAGGTGCTAGGTGTGCCAGACTTGGGAGTGACAAAAGAAGTTCCTAGTAATGATAAATGACTTTGTGGATTTTCAAGTGTTGAGTAAGTGAGACCTAGGGGTGACAAATTGGGCTTGATTAATTATATGTCATAGGTGCGCAAGACCTAAAGATGGTAGGTTGAGTTTAACATTTTATAGTCCTAAGTGCATAAGACCTGGGAGTCAGTCCAAGTGTGACACACCCAATATATATAGACCCGAGTGTAGGTGTGAGCTACGAGGCAACCACTGGTTGACATAAGTGATAGATCGTAGATGAGGTTTAAGGAGGTTGTATGCAAAGGCAAGGATAGTTAGAGCAGACTCTACAAGATGCAAGGGGACCAAGTTCAAGTGGACTAACTTCAAGGAGACCGAGTTTGAGATGGACTCTATTTTGAAGGAATGTATTCTGAGGATAGGCATTAACTCAATGAAATACATGATAAATTTGGAAAATGACTTCAAAGCCCACTTAAATATGGATGAATATTAGAATAGAGGGATAACTGGGCCTAGTTTCTTTGTTGGACCTGGTTGAAGCTCAATAAGATGATTAATTGGTCTGGTTTGTACTGAAACAAGAATATTATTCCCAGGGTTCTTATATGGATTTGACATCTGGGTACGACCATTAGTATACCTTAGATTTGTAAAAGAAAAAGTAGACTCTTTAAATAATATATGATAAGAGACAACTATCTTATTGATGGAAAGTTCTAGACAATAGTAACCCTTATTATTTTGCTCATATCCAAAAAATACACATGGGGTTGATCGATGGTCAAGTTTGCATTTAGTTGTGGGACTCATCTATGAGTAATAAAGACTGTCGATTACACATAAGTTCGATAGATAACAGGATTCTCTGCATAGTTTCATGTATGGTGTAAAGTGTTTGAGGAGTAGGGTAGGTGTTTAATTGATGAGTAGACAATATGACAATGTTTGTGTTTCACATATCCATTTTGTTTTGGGGTATATGGACATGATATGTGATGGATAATGCCATATTGGTGGAGGTATTTGTGTAGTGCTTGGTATTTGTCCCCTAGTCAGTTTGGAATTTTTTTTATTAGTTGTTCAAAATATTTTTCTACCTATGTACGAAAAAGGATAAATGTGTCAAGGAGCTCTGATTTGTACTTAAGAAAATATAACCATACATATTTAGAGAAACGATGATAGAATATGGCATAACAACAATAATCATCAAGAGATGGAATAGAGGAAGGACACCACACGTTGTTACACGTAAGTTTTAAAGGACTTGACCCTAAAAAACTAGACTTTGAGAAACATAACTTATTATGAATCTTTGTAATGTAACTCACTAATGATGACATATAAAGGAGGATTAACAAAGGATTAGAGTTTATAGATGGGAGACGAAAAATTTACAAGTGACAAATAGATAGAACTGATTACTTATCATCTAAAAGTTATGTTATAATTGTCTAAATAGGGATAGCCAAATTCATATTAAACCAAACATACATAGCTTACCTAAAGCCATATTATTTATTGGATTTATTCCAAAAAAATCACAATAATCAAATAGTCAACACCACAAATATTTTACACGTTCTCTGCAATTATGACTTAGTTTGATAAATGATTTGTATTATTTGAAATATTTAAATAATTTAATTAGTACTATTTATATCAATAATGTGCACCTTCTTTTCTGGTACATATTCTTAGAAAACTCCAAGATTAAACGGGTATGGTCAGGAGTAAAGCTTGATGGATAACCTCTTGGAAGTTTCTCAAGGTGTGCGTAAGTAAGGATAAATCACACTGGAAAAGACTTGTGTCAGTGTATGGAGAAAATCAATTGTATCACGAGTATTAAATGTGATATTGAAGTAATATCGGGTTGTATGTTATATTTCAGTGATCAAATGCACTTTAATTAATGAATACTAGGACTATATGTATAAGTCATGAAAAATATATTGCATATTTAA
This sequence comes from Hypericum perforatum, assembly GCA_012979155.1. Lineage (NCBI taxonomy): Eukaryota > Viridiplantae > Streptophyta > Magnoliopsida > Malpighiales > Hypericaceae > Hypericum > Hypericum perforatum. Next base: position 97,304 of record SOPF01027058.1, on the reverse strand, counting down.
TGAGGAGTGCATATGATATACCGTAATGATTTGTGTTAGTCTAAAATGCTTAAGTGATTT
>SOPF01027058.1:42692-97234 GCA_012979155.1 Hypericum perforatum | reverse complement strand
TGATACTATTCTGATCAATAACGCACACTTCTTTTCTGACACAAATCCTGAGAAACTCCAATGTTAAATGCGCATGACCGGAAGTAGGATCAAGATGGGTAACCTCCTGAAGAAAAATTTGATGTGCTTGTGGGTGAGAATAAAGTATCCTGGAAAAGATCTGTGTTGGTCCGTGGAGATGATTCAATTAAATCACAAAGTGTTACACTTAGTATATGCGAAGTTCATATTATTTTCAATTTATAATTTACTTTTTCTCTTATATATTTTATTAAAGAAATTGATAACTTAAATTTTATCATTTTAAATAAAAGTATCACCATAAAATTACTTGGCAATATTATTCCAACATTAACATGATTGACCTTTTTCTTTTCTGTTAGAAGAAAATTTGGTATGATTTATGCAAAATTTGATGTATTTTAATTTGCTTGACCGTCCAAAAGAACTTTGATCTTGTCTAGATATATATTGAAAACATAATGAAAAAGGAAAAATTATTTCAATGAAAGTAAGTTATGAACATATCACCAATTTAGAATACATGTGCTCACTAAAAAATCTCAAAATATATGTACATGTACATAAAATATGATAAAGTACAATGAAATTTGTAAAAGTAAAAATAATATCATTAAAAAAGGTAAAACCAATGTAGTTATAGACAATAAGATATTAAGCATCAGAACCAGGAGATGTCCATATAAGCCCACTGGCCTTCCAAGACGTCTTATGCCTTCCAAACATCCTTGGAAGCATCCATAATGTTATTAGCAAAAGAAGACTAATAATCTTGATCGTCGTCACAACTCACCCATCGTGGAGTCACACTCATTCATAACCATAGTTCTAACGCTTCTCCCATTGCCTAGATATTTATGAACTTGAGGAACCTATTATCGTGATTATACTAGCCTATTGATAACGCTATCACATGTTTGTTGCTGGACCGTCGCCATCTCCTCCCTTCTCGAAGCTATTAAGACTGAGAGTTTCATTTGTCAGGCTGGTGACTGGTGGCAAATATATTATTATATATGTCTTAGAAATTATCATATTAAGAACATTATATTTTATCATATCTGTTATTTTGGTATGAATATAATGTGCTATTTGCATATATTCATGTTAGTATTCTCATGAACTAGTGTTGTCATTAAGCATAGAAGATCTTAGATGACTATGAACATAATTCTTAAAAAGCCTCAATCAATGATCAACTGAATCAGATATTGATGCATACCCTTCATTTTTTTTTGCTCTTTGTTAACTTTTTTTCAAGCGTATAATTTTCAAAAAAAAAAATTGACTGTTGACATAAACAACGGAACGGTAAGTTTTTTTTTTTATAACCGGTAGAGATCTAAGAGTTACATTTTCACAAACTAGAAAGACAAAATATATTATTACGAACATAGTAGAGATGAAAATGAAGATTCCATTCTTTTGAACACCAGGGATTGCACTAGGTTATATATTGTTGCCGCGATCTGGTGCGACGGCATGTGGTAGCACTCAAAGAGGCAACTCAATTCAGTGATAAAGCGTGTTGGAACAATTACTCTTATGTGTTTCCGCCAATTTATAATTGCACTATGATATTGGATATGAATATACATTCTAATAGCTAGGCTAGTATTTTAATGTAGGTAAAACATCAATTAAGAGTCATCACTTAAATAGAACACAACATTATTCTTTTTTGAATATCAGAGTTTTAAAAAACCTTTCTAATACGCGGAAAAGATAAAATCCGAACAGCCTGATAATATTATCAAATGAAGTTATAAGAACAAGCATTTGCAGTAGCTATCTTCACCGGTAAACAAAGACACCAAACAACACAGGCATATGTGTTTTGCTATCTTGACTTGAGTCAAATCTTAGTAATGCAAAAAAAACCATTGGGGCACTTCTAAATTGGGGCCGTCCGACAAAGTTCACCAGAATAAACAGCATATATGATATTTAATCAGAGAATTAGAGAACTCTTTTCTTCCATGAAGTACATTTTCCACAACCAAATTCACCAATCAGAGCAACATTCACCCTAATCCACTGTCAGCCATTAACATTAATTAAAAGGCGTCCACTCTTATTTTCTTGCTAGTATAACTGGGATTCAAGGGTCAAGGCAAATAAGTAGAAACCACATTCTGCTGTCTAATGGCATTGCATAAGTCTGTTCCAAACGAACAAGGCAATCCAAACACACACGAAACGGCACACCACTCGAAAGCAAAACGATGTTGAAATGCTGACAACCTCCAAATAAACATTTCATTCATTAATCACGAGAGCAATATGCCAGTACAACAGCTCTCCCGAATTCGCAATCCAACAGTCTCCAGACCCAAATAATACATAATACATACACGAAGATACAGAAATGAAAGCAAACTCACCAATGGTCAAGGGGATGCGTCAAGCCTAGCTTCGAAAATGAATCCTCTAAACAACCCGTCCCCAGCGCCGCCGCCAGGCACCCCTTCGACCCAGCTCCAGGCCTCACCACGATTATCCTCACTCTCATCCCACAGCGCCAACTTTCCGAGCCTCTTGGCCGAGAAACAAACCTTATCCCCACTACCAAACACCTTCAACTTGCTACACTCAGTGAAGCACCTGTACATCTCCAAGGGCATCCTCCCGGCCTCCTCCCACTCCATCCTCTCCAAGTCCAACCGCAACATCAGAATCGTCGAACAGATCGGGTTCAACGAGAACGTCGACTTCAATCCTCCAACCATCAGCAAGCTCCCCCGCGCCCCCTGAACCAGGCGCGGGCGCTTCATGATATCCATCACGTCGCCCCATTCCTTCCTCTCCACACAAACCCAGTTGTTATGGCTCGAAAACGACGACACCCTACTGAGGTTCGAGAGGTTGCACCCGAAGAGCTTCCACTGTGACCGCCACGGCGAGCCAATATCGCAGACGGCGAACACCGAGTCCCCGACCAAAACCGGACTCCTCGGCTTGGACGGCAAATTGGAGGAGAACGTCAGCCACTGCTGATCCCGGGGGTATTTCGGTAAATACAGGGCGGCAAGCTCGGTCAACACGATGACTCCCTTGTCCGAGTCAACAAGGACGGAGCCGTGGCGGGACCAGGCGGATCCCAGCTGGGGGAGGACGCGGAAGTCCCGAGTGAGCGGATTACACCCGATCAACGACTTGGCGGCGGGTCCGGAGCCCGCGGGGAGGTCGGCCCAGAGGTAGAGGAGGCCGCGGGAGGAGGCGACGGGGTGGGGGGAGCGGAAGGGGAGGAGGAAATCGAGGGGGAGGGAGAGCCAGCGGGGTTCGGAGGGGTCGAAGGCGCGGAGGGAGGGCGGAGGAGGGGGAGGAGAGAGGTGGTGAGGGGGGCGGAGGGCGAGGAGGGGGAGGCTAGAGGAGGAGAGGAGGGAGAGGAAGGGAGGGCAGGAGAGAGAGTGGTGTAGGGATTTGCAGACGGACCGGGAGATGGCGATCTGCCGGAGAGGGAGGGAGGCGAAGATCTGGTACAGTGTGTCCTGTGGGAGCTTGCTCATCGGCGACGACTCCATTTTTTCCGGCGGCGGCGGTGGCGAATTTTATATTTGGTTTGCTTGCTGGCTTGGGAATGTAGGACAACATCAACCTAGGTATCGGTGCCTAACGTGTAGAGAGAGGGTTATTTTATGGATTTTGGATTAATAATCATGGTTTTAAAAAACGCAGTCCGACAAATGCTCTCAATAAGGTTCCGGTTTTGGCTTAAAAAATGTTTTCTGTGCGGGTCGGTCAAAAAATGGTTGAGCCGGATGGTTTTGACCAAAAATGGACCGCCCAAAATCCGGTTCAACGCTTTTTCGATTTCAAGACATAAAAAAAAAAGAAAAAGGCAAAAAACGGGGAGGCTTCTCTTCTTCTTCTTCTTCTTCTTCTTCTTCTTTTTCTTCTTCTTCTTCTTCTTTTTCTTCTTTTTTTTTCTTCTTCTTCTTCTTCTTCTTCTTCCCCCTCCCCATGATTGGATTCAAGCTTGGAGGACCAGCCCCTTCAATGACGACCGCTTCTATGGACTCACTGAGCCCCACCCCAACCCCATCCCTAACCCAGACCCCCACTTCTTAGCTTCCTTACAAGCCGCTTCCTCCTTGTCGGAGCTCGGGTCCATTGCCCTCTCCACTAGTGACCCTCTCGCCGTCCAACCTCTCCCACCTCACTTTCTCCCGCTGGGTCAACGAGGGCCTCCCATTCGGCTCTCACCCTCCCCCGCCTCGCCCCGCGCGTCCCCACGCGCCCCCTTTGGTTCGCTCCTTCTTCCTTTTTTTGCAATTCGTTTCGGGTGGCATATGGGGTTTTTTGTTGGATTGATGTGGCATATTGGAGTCTGTATCATGTTACTATAGAGTGGATTCAGGGTTGAAGACGGTTGCTGAGGCAAGGAAGTTTGTTCCAGGATCTAAACTCTGCATCCAGGTGGAGTCCGTATCATGTTACTGTAGAGCTTGGTTTACGGTGAGGATGAGTGTTGTGCTCTGTGTGTGTGTTTTCGGTGAGGATGATTTCTGGTTAGGATTCATTAGTTATGTTTTGGTATGTTAAAAAAATTGTCGGTCTGATCGGCTGTGGGCCGGCCAGGCCGGCTGACCCAGAGGTCGGACCAAACTCAAGGTCATTTTTTAAAGGGAAAAGTACACTTAACCTACCTGTGGTATCACGTTTTTCGCATTCAGGACGTGTGGTTTAAAATTTGTAATTTAGTCCCTGTAGTTTAAAATTTTTTACTGCATACGGTCCTTACCCGAATGACTGGATTTTTTTGCCCAGTTGGCATGCCACCTTGCTGGTGACTGGATAGATGGCAAATATCAATTTAATCCTTATGAATTGACTTTTATTTAATTTTTTATAATTTCCCAAAACCTTCCATATAAAAAACCCCAATTCACCAAAACCCTTCCCACTTGAAGATCGGCTTTTGTCCGCCGAATCTCTCCCCCATGAACCCTTCCCACCTGTTGTGTAGGCTCGGCCACTGCCGATGACAAACCAAACAAAGGATAAGAGCCAAACAAAGAAAGAGAGGGTGGTTGGATCGGGTGGGAACTCCTACCGCTCGGGCCCCTGTCAGAGCTGTCAGAGCTCTCCCTCGACAGCGACAATTTCACCAAACGGCCTTACCAGATTTTAGCATCAACCGCCTCACGAGGTTCCTCGTATTGGCAACTAGAAACCCTAAATTAGGTATTTGAAAGTGGGAACCGATGGCGTCGTAAACCCTACGGAGGGAGTCGAGGTTGTCGCCCTTGCAGAATTTGGTGACCAGCAAGAGATCGGCTGGTCACTGCTCATCCCTCTCCCCTCTCAGTTCGAGGATTTCAAATTCCGAATGCTCGCGCGCCGTCATATTGGGATTATTTGGGACGACCGACCAGCTGATGTGTTAGGGATTTGTTCGGGTTTTAGGAGTTAGTTAACTGGCAGGAGGATGAGGATGGTATTTTAAGGGTTTTAGGGTTTGGATCAGACAACAAGTTAGTAGAGAGAGAGAGAGGAGAGGAGGTTCATGGAAGGAGGAAGTGGTCGGGGAAGAGAAGAGGTGGGGGAGGAATTAGGAGAAGAGGGGTTATAATTTTAAATAGAAAGTTTTGGATAAATATTAAAAATAAATGTCAATTCTTAGGGGCTAAATTGAAAATTGCCATCTACCCAGTCAACGCCTAGATGGCACGCCAACTGGGCAAAAAAATCCAGTCATTCGGGTAAGGACCGTATGTTGTCAAAAATTTTAAACTACAGGGACTAAATTACAAATTTTAAACCACACGTCCTGAACGCGAAAAACGTGATACCACAAATAGGTTAAGTGTACTTTTCTCTTTTTTAAAACCCTGTTAATAATGGACTTTATAATATAACTAAAAAGAATTATCAGGGTACATTTTAGATATATTCACGAGGTTGTGTCTGTAATATAACCTTATGGTTATTGACTTATTCGCGGACCATTATCGATATTTGTTATCAGTTAAATATTCTCGTGATGTGTCGTATGTCATATTTATGTATTTATTGAAGTTCTTTTATTGAATAGTTGGATATCACCCTTTGGAAAAATACTAAAAAAGTTTTATACGCAAATAATGAATAAAACGACATTAAATTTTTATCTCATTTTTTAACCGTTCAATATCATTTGTTAACACCCCAAAATTAAGTTTTTGAAAAATCTCGTTGACAACCTTCCTAAGACTAGCCGCACTCTTGAAGTCTTGGATGTTGGTTTTGTTAAAGTTGATGTACCTCGATTGTCGCTCGTCTTATACGATTGGAAGTGGAAAAAAATTTATATTATTTATTGTTTTTTTAAAAAAAATAATTTATAAATAGTCATTTTTAATTAGTATATCTGTATTTATAATTTATCGTTATGCATTTTTCTGTATTTGAAATTTAATATTTTTCTACGAAAAATATTTTTAAAATTATTCAAATTAATAATTTAAAGTACGAAATTTATATTAACGAATATTTAATTTTTTATAAATTTATGAAATAAAATTAGAAAATATGTGGATTAAAAAATTAAAATTAATTAGATTGATGATGTGAATAATAAATATACTACTTGTTTATTGATTGAGAATAGATTAGAGTAAAGATGTGAGAAAAAAAATTGAGTACAATTGGATGGAATTGAGATCAATGAGTAAGAAATTTATGAATGGTTGGGATGGGTTGATTCGAAGATGCTCTGCAGATATTCTTAGGCCCAGATCATAAAAGGTTGCTTTTCTCAATTAATTTTTACAATAATAAAGGCAATCATATTGATTGGTATTATCATTTTATTTTTTTAATATTCTAGACTCAACAATCGTGTAGATATTAATATTCTTCAACAAAGAAAACTTACCCACCAAAATACTTATTCTAGAGTTAAAAGATAAAAAGAAATATCAAGTTAAGAGTTCTCTCGTACATCTCACTTTACACAGCAACTCTCTTTGACCCTTTGTACGTAAAAATTTACAGCTCAAGTTATCCAAATAATAAGAAATTTTGATTTGTTAAAATCGATCTGAAATTCAAATTTTAACAAATAACAAATGTTGATATTCGAGATAACCAATGTGTAACCCTGAATATTGAACACACAAAGCCCTCACTACAAACCCATACTGTTATACTAATCTCGACCGTATTTATATTCTCGCTATTAACTTGCCTCATTATCACTATCAACTCATGAATCTAACTAATAGAATGAATGAGAAGCTCGAAAAAACAAACGATGACCTAACATGAAAACAGGCAACCAAAAGGAAGATCAAAGGATCTTCGATATATGTACAAACCACCGAGATCTGCAGAACCGCTTATGAACTAACTACATGGTAGGCAGCACAATTTTGCGATCCGCGTGAAGAGCAGTTGCAGCGGGTCAGGGCCATCCGCGTCCTCTGGCAGGGGCAACGGTAGTTCTGCAGGTAAATGCCTGTGGAATGCATCTACAGCCCCGGCAACACCGTCTTCGTTTTCTATCAACACCGCTATCTCCGTGGCACGTTGCTTCACCTGAGAGCGTCAGCATTTTCACATAGAGCCATCAAGGTGATGGCCTGGTGCAGAAACGAGCCATCGAAAGTAGAGCAGAGGAAGAGCATCTGAGGATTACCTCTGGCTCGAGCATAAATCGTATGGCACTAGAAAGGTTTTCAATGCTGAGTTGGGAAATCGGTATTGGTGGAGGTCCAAGTCCCCTATCATGCACTCTGTCACCCCAGAAGAACTGATCTCCAAAGAAGGGCACAACTGTTGTTGGGCACTGTAACACAAATTTGTCTTTAATAGGACAGCAACAAGAAGCTGGATCCACATAGGAACACAAGCAACAAACAAAAGAAAAGAATAAACTCGAGAACATACCCCCGACTTTAAGCCTGTAGCCGTGGTTCCAGCGCCCCCGTGATGAACCTGTACAATTTTGTCAGAAACAAAAGTGCCGAAGTGTCATCTGTCCCGCAAATGTCAACTCTTTTGAACCACTACAGAAGCCAATATATCAAAATTTGACTAAATCACCCCTTGTATTGTAAAACTAAAAATATAGATCAGTGCACTTCTTTGCATAACTTCGTATTTAGAGGACGACTCACCACAGCAGCACATTGAGGAAACAACCAATCGTGAGGACAATCTTCTAGTAAGAATACATCGTCTGGAACTTCTTTAACTGAAAAGAAAAAGGATTATTAGTTGTAGTGTAAAGCCAGAATATACCATTTACTCGCAGTAGCAGCTATCTGAATTAATGTTGAACATTTAGAGACCAATGGTTTATTGATGACAGAACTAACTGCGTTGGTTTGTCAATCATCCAAGTGAATTATCATAACTGAGATGTGAGTTCGTGTGATTATTTGTTCACATTTTGAGAAAGTAGTGAAAAATTGACTCATGTTAATGAAACCTGATCATGTAAAACACATCTAGCTGCAGTTGAAGAGAGCAAACTTACAATCCCCGAGATCTCCCCAGCCTCGTACAATTATTCCTCTTTGTCCTGTACTCTTCAGTGCCTCCATTATTATCTCTGTAGTTTTCTTTGCATCTTCAAGAGGCTTAACAAAAAAAAAAGAGAATTTCACTCAAAATCTCTCCAATAATAATCATTCATTCTTAATCAAATAAATCATCACAACATGATAGAATATGAGCAATTACATGAAAATTTTCTTTTTTCTTATTCTTATGACAAGAGATAAATTCATTTCAAGCAGCAATTACGACAGAAGTATATCATACATTGAAACAAACCTATTTTTCGTCTTTTAGATAAATTACTATACCGTCTACTTCTCTAAGGTCACCATGTTTTTTAAAGGTAAAATTTAACACCATGATCACATCTGCCAGGGGTTGAACCCTAAACATCCGTCAAATTATCAACGCCTTGTGCTGTTAGGCTAAATGCCCTTTGGCAAAGGTAACCTTGTTGGGATCTCTATAAATTTGTAACCTTGATTGCCAACATGATTATTCGTTTTCCATCACTAAGTGGCAAACTATATCAGATCTCTATTAAATACCAAACTACAATATAAAACTCTAGAATGCCTCAACTTGGTACACAGGGATGAATGCCAGTGTTTTTTTATCCACAGTTGTCAAAGCGGGTGACGCGGTGCGGCGCGGCGCGGCCAACCAAAAAATGACACAGAGACTCGACGCGGCACAGAGCGGACGCTATATACAGTGACATGGATAATATTATCGTTTTTCATAATTTAAAATAAATACGTGTAAATACCCATAATTGGAAATAAAACATTCATAATTAAAGGGACAAAGAACAAAGAAAGCAAATGACACTACGAAGAAGAGACTTTTCAGTTGCATCAAGTTCTAAGAGAACAACATACCATGCTCCCGAAACCAAAATATATTGGCTTAGTTCCTTTTGCAATCCATTGTGTGAACTCTTCCTTGGGTTTATATGTAGACCCGAGGTTTAGAAAGCAGTATCCAACAACATCAACAGTGGGGCCCCAATCTGCAGCAACATTAAGAGATTATGTCTTGAAACATAAAGGACGAACATGTACCTCAAGATTTTAATAAGCTCTAAGCTGGACTAAACAACTGGTTACTGTAAATTAGAACAAACTTGAATAAACGAAGTACGTTGATGTTCAACGAAGTGCACCCTAGGGAAGGCAACATCAAGAGCAACACTTTCTTACCACTTGGCTTTGGCACAAGATGAGGACTCCACAAGTAACCAGTAGGAAGATGGGATATTGATCCGTGGTACATGCTGAAATATGCAACGTGGGGAAGCTTCAGCTTTCTCTTCCTGAACTCATTTATATAGCTTCTTATTCCCCACCAAATAAGTAAGTCCACAACTATGTAAGAGAGCTGGATAGACAAGGAAAAATAAAATATTGACATATCAAAAATTTATTGTTACATTAATCAGAGAGGACAATCCAGTCGAAACCAGATAAGTGACATTGAGTTATCACATAGAAAAAGGTAAAACTGCGGCCAAAGAATAGCATACCCAATTGCCAGCCTGAGGGACACGCGCCAAAGGGTGAGGAAACTCGTATGTTGGCCTGCCTAAATAAAATCGAAGTGAGAATTCATAGCCTTCCTCCACCATGAACTAGGAAGAAAAGCTCGAAATAAAGCATCATCAAATATTCAAGAGATTGCTCTAATTCAGCTGTAAATATGTAACTTCTTCATTCATCTGTATAAAGCCTTATTTTCATGTTACAAATAAAACTTACGTCCAGGGCATTGTGAAGAACATATGAATTGGTACACCAAGAGCTTCGGCAACGTGCACATGTCCTGAAAAGTAGAGACGCAAGTTATAGATTGCGGAAGAAAGCAATAAATGAACTAACACTGGGATTATGCCCCAAGCAAACATCAACTACCATGTAAAGTGAATAAGCATGTTAAGTACTTGCGAGATATTCATGTATAACTGCAGAACTTTAGCCAATTAATTAGCATGATAACTACTATGTAAAGCTTGGCACTCAACTGCCCTTGTGGTCTTTGGCATTATGGTCTTTGGCATTATCTTGAAAATCTTTATTTTTCAAATGAAATATGCTGAAAGTAAGAACCATCAAGACCGAAGCAAGTTGCCTAAGAAAAAATGTTGCATCAATGAACCACTTCAAAGCCAATCATAACCAGGATGGTGAAATTTTGAACAAGCTATCAACATGTCAACTACCAATTAGTATCTCGCTTGTACAATTTGTAATATGTGAAGACTCACCATATGCAGGAGGATTAGCGATAATTGCCTGAGCTCGGAAAGGAGCACCAGTGTCCATGTCTGGTTCCGTGCATGCCGGAAGAAGAGAGTCAATAATTGCCTTCAGTTGTTTACGTTGTATAGATATCTCTCCTGGTGAAGATGGGATGAGACCTTTATTTCTGGCCATATCTAGAAGAACAACTCCGATGTTCAGACTCAACATAAGATTTCAAAAATGGAATCAACTGAAAGCTAAAAGCAAAAATTTCAAGAAGACATGTATGTGGAGAATCGAAGATGGTTCCAAAATATTGAAACAATAATTAAGACAGGAACTTAAAAACCTTCACACAGAAAAGGCTTATATTTGAAGAAATTTAATTGCAAAGAGATAGCAGAGAACATCAATAGGATCTGCTCAAACTTTCTTGAACTTGCAATGAGTTGTTTAGACCTTTTCAGATACAACAATGCAAGAGGGAACACAAAGTTGTCATGTAGCACGATATCATAAAAAGCATATCGGATAGCAATTAAATGGCACAAAACTCAATTGTACAAATCAGGTGTCTTACATCCGGCTAAAACCCGAGGATCACCACCTAAAGGAAAGAATTCTACACCAGATGATCGCACGAAGCTGCCGAAATTAGCATGAGTTGCCAATCTAACTCGATGCCCGAATTCCTACAGCCAAAATTCAAGTCAATAATATTATCTAAACAAAACAAGCTTTAACGGATTCCACATACATTCAGATATGCACTTACTAAATACATCCTGTTATAAGTTACAAAGTCGATAATCAGCCAAAAAACAATTGTCAAGCAGTAATCTTTGCAGTGCTTGAAGCTAGCACCAAAAAGCAAGTGTAAAAGCCAACAAGGTACTGTAGTGCCTGATTATTACTGAGGCCACAATCCCCAAGTTGTGTTCCGCTACCTATGTTTCTCTATTGTACAATCTCTGTTGAGTTACTATGTATCCCTAAACATGCAGTAGTAAGAGATCGCAATATCATTCTCTGGGATCCAAAGTGGCTTCAAAATCATTGTAAAAGAACATGCCTGCAGTTTCTTCGCAATAGCAAGAAAAGGCTGTACATCTCCTCTGGTTCCAACCACAAGTATAGCAATATTTAGGTTTGGGACAAATTTATTTGGTTCACAAATGTTGTCTTCTACACAGAACGACGTGGATGCTGATGCAGCTTCAGCTGAGTGAAACTGCAATAACTCTGAGGCAACAGGTGTACTTTTATCTATATCAACTTCCACAGTTCCATCCTTTTGAATCTTGACCAGCTCAACAAGTAATTTTTGCTGAAATTCAGACAGGAAACGAGTATCATCAGTGTGTAGGAAATACGAAATCAATGACTAGATCATCACCAAAAGCAGGATGAGTGAGAATTCCTCAAAGGATCAGCAAGTAAGGCCCTGGCAGGGTAGCAAATGCCTCTAATTGACACGCTGGAAGAAAAATATGAAGGGTAATATGTACGTCCATCAAAGAATCACTGCTAAACGCACGCTAGAGACCAGGCATCTCCTTTGCATATCAGTCACTGTAAATCGTGTCTTCTCCAAAACCCGACAACGAACTTCCCTTGGTATTCAAAGTAAGTTACCTTAACTCAACATTACCCCACAGTTTTTGTATGACTCATCTTTACAAAACCTTGCATATAATCTTCCTCCACTCATCAGGCAACTTTTTATCCTTAGATCTTGCTAAAGAGAATAGCAAGTATTATATACTATATAGCTTCCTCGGTTTGGCCCTTCCCAGCTTCAATTGAAATGTCCATTAAAAGCATGACCAACATTTCGGCCGCTCCAACAGCACCATTTTATTGTCATTCCCATTTCACATCCCCATTCATCTTTTACTAAATTTTGCAAGCCACATATACCCCTTTCATCTTCTTAGTATCTAGCTGACAATAAAAATCAGGTTAGACAATATCTCTTGTTCAACTCGCTGCCTCCTTAGCTTCTTCCTTCGTCCTTATGTGATTCACTTAGTATCCCTCATGTCTAAATTAAATTACTTGATTCGATTACTCTGATATAATGGTTGACTGACCTCTTACTCTTGTCACAATATTGGGGAAAAGAAACAAATGCAGCAGCAGCACCAAAAGCCTAGTAAGTGGATAAGACATCTGACTAGAGAATTTTGTCCCAACATACAACAAGTAGAGAAATGGTAATCCAACATCTAAACCCAATTTCAGGTGCAATGCAGCTACATGGCAAAAGATGCACCACGATTCCACCCAAAGAAAAGATGCACAATGAATCAAAATAACAAGAAAGTAATTGCATATATAGGCATCAAGCTCTATCGATACCTTTTCACGCTCTGTAAGTCTATCCAACTTGGACTCGAGCCTTGGATATCTCTTCTCAGTCATAGATCTAGAAAATGTGAGATTATCATCGTCGTCTGAGAGAAAATTGTTTTCTGTTCTTGCTGGGGCTGTTATGCAGTGGTCCAGGCCTTCAAGATTGAATGATTCGTTATAAGCACCCATTTGATAAAAGAAAAGCCAGAAAGATAGCAAAATGGTGATTAGATGTCTTGACTAATCCATAAAATTGGCCAAGCGAACTAGACTAGTGTTCAACGCTCTTATGGTAAATTTTCCTTGAGTAATCACAAACAATTCCGAGGCTGAGGATTTGAACTCCAAAGACGAAAATATCTCAGCCTCGAAGTCTACCTAGAGATTTGAACTAACAACAGCGATGAATCTACCAATTGTCATATAATTTCCTACAAATACCCTTAACAAAGCAAGCCAGCAGAGTATGTGCACTAACTTTTCCGAGACGAGGAAGCAAACTTGAACTCTCTAGTTCGAAAAATCTCCAGAGCAGATGGCATTTGCTCTGATTTCAGCTCTGGCGTTCGAGCCCCTTCCTCTGAGCATAAATGTCTGACAGTGATCGATTCATCACGACCCTCATGCCCCCGAAATCCATTACTAAGCGGATGATCCATCCCGTTGCTGCCCATTGCGCAAACAACATACAACTCCTATTTCTAGCAAGCAACTACACCAGAACAACCAACAACTCGCGGATAATACGAATCAAACAGCAATCCAAACACCTTTAACGCATACTCCTGGAGCAAACAAACACCTCAAAATCAAAACTTTAGCATAAACCTATATATCCTCAGAATATACCAACCCTCACTAAAAACAACCCAGAACTAAAAAAACCAATCTTTCAAAGGCTGAACCAAAAATTCTGGAGTTTTCTTGGAGGCGGGGGACTAACTAATAAGGAAAAAAAGGGCTCAAGGGCATAATACAAAAAGGGTCAACAGAAAGAGCTCTAAATGCTATTATTCTAAATGAAAAGGAACCAAAACTAATAATACCAGCAAGCAAGAAAACTACCAGTCAATCTGAAATTGAGAAGAAAAAATTAAAAAGAAAGAAAGTTAGGTTAGGGAAGTAAGTAATCACGTTTGGCATGGGCCGATTCACATAAAACCCAGAAGGATAAAAGGGTTTTAAACAATTCTATACGTGGGTTTAGATATGATTGATCATTATTTTGTTTGGTAGAAGATTGATTATTATCTTAAAGTGCCCATTAAAATGGCAACTAACCGTTGACTGGTCTTGACCGTTATGGATATTTGGGCTGGACTTGGAACAAGACAAAGGAAGGTGCGGGCAGCGTGTTCTACGTTGTAATTAAGTGGGACGATGACAAATTGTACCTCCAAAAGTCGGTGTCTGCCTGTCTGCGTCTAGGCAGAGCCACGACAATGTCGACCCAATAAATCCAAGATAATTTTAAAAGATTTCTACGAGTCAAATTTTAATTAATCAGTAAGAAAAATGATAATTACTTGCAAGCATCTGTTTGTTTCTAAAATACATGTTATAACCCTCAAGATTAGTCGAATAAATTTACCTCAAAAATAAGATTAGGAAGTATTTATTGGAAACTCTACAAATGACTTTAGTACAGAGAATTCACGTCAACTGGTGATCTTTTCTGGTCACTGTATGTTTTCAATTAAGTTTTTGATTAATTTGTCTCCGAGTTGAGAATAGTTTGTTTATTGAGTACGAAGTTCGTTTAACATTATTGTTAGGCTAGGTAATTAATTGAACGTAGAAGAGTGATTGTTAATTTGATGATGATAATATCAAAGAATTGATTACTTATATTATGATCTAATTTTATACTGAAACGATGAGAAATAAACAAGGTTCACTAAAGATTTGATTAACTCAATTTAAGATAGGTAAGGAGATATCTCATTAGCCTTAAAAGAAAGAACTTCTCAATTGGAATATGCTTAGTCATAATACTGGTTTATCGCGAGAATTGAATTAGTTTCAACGATTAAAGGCGAGATTATGTTTTGCTATATAGTTAGCGAGAACAATAGATTGCCACATTTAATGTGGCTCTATCATTATGTTGATGTGGTTCATCGTTATATTGATACAATACAATCATTAAGTTATATAGTCTCGTTTTTATAACAATGTTAATGTCGTCCTATCATTGTGCTGTAACGGTTTAATTATTATGTTATAATGACTTTTAATGGTGGATAAAATATGGTGAAAAAACAGATATTCGGGTGAATCGAGGACAGTGCATTAAACGAAATTTACTCGGAAGGACGGTGCATTCCAAATTTTTACAAGGATCAAATAGTGACCCCTAAAACAGCACTAATTAGTTAGTGTATTTATGACTGCTCGCTCTCATCATTAACTCTTCCCCTAAAACCTTACGAGGCCAATGCGCTTCCACAAAGCAAAAGTTAAAATCGGAAAAGAAAGAAGGAAAATATAGATATATACAGAGAGAGAGAGAGAGAGAGAGAGAGAGAGAGAGAGAGAGTAGGCTCTAAAAAAGTGAGGAAATGATTCCCCAAGTAGTAACATTGAGCTCCACTACTAATATTGAATTTCTCGACGCACTTTATGCTCCCTAAGCATAGTTTATATCATTTTGAAACCTCATACCAAAGTTCATATTGAATTTTCCACTAATGACTCCTAGATTTTCGCAGACAACACCAGAAGACCCCTATCTATCCTGCAGTTCTTGGCCTTTCGTGACAGATTCGAGCCTCTGAGAAAGCCATCTTTGACACAAAGTCTTTGCCGATGCAAAGTAATCTCTCCTTAATTATTCCCTAATACATCATTAAGGGCAAAAGCAAAACCACACCGAGGAGTGCCACGTGTAATCCAACTTCCACCTGCAATATTTAACCCCATTATATCAAGAATAAATTTTTATCCGGGAAAAAAAAATAGTATAGACGGACCATAATCAAGAACTCTATACATGCAGCAGATTAAGAGCACCAGCGTCATGTTCTTTTTACAAAGAAATAAGGATAGACCCTGTCTAATCCCGATACGACTAAGAATAATCCGAGTTTAAATTGTGTTGATTTTATTCATCAAACTAAAAATCATCTAACTACATATTCAAATATGACTATAATAGTACATCTGATACTATATAATAAAAAATACGATATAATATTATTTCTATAGTGCATCTCTTAATCGGCTACCCGAATAGAGAAAAAAACACATCTTTTGTAATTGAGAAAAAAATTAATTACCTGAAGTGAGAAACAAGAGGCCGAGGTGGGTAACGGCCGGATCGAAGCGGAGTCAACTTCTCCGGTAGGCAAAGGCACGGCCGGACTACTTCCTATAAAGGGCACATTCCCATTTCCGCTGCCGCCACCTTTACCGCCGGGGACCAACGGCATTGGCGAGCTTGCACCATCAAGACTAGGCCCCGAGGCGGGTGGGAAACTAGAGGAAGCAGCCTCTCTAGGGTGGAAAGGCCACGGGAAAACTGGAGAGGACGGGACGACCACTCCACCGGTGCCGGAGATTGGTGCCGGGATGGGGGACACCACCGGGGGATGGAGCTGCTCCGGCGGTGGCGGGGAGACCTTTATGGAGAGCTTGTTGGAATCCTGGTGGTTGCATGAGTTGAGCGAGCCGTTGTGGAACGCGAAGTAGAAGGAACCTGGTCGTGATGGGTGCCACTTTTTCGGAAAATAGAATGCAAATTTTCGTTAGTTCCTCTCCGAGGTATTATTTTTTCGAAACTACGTGGTATTCAAATTCGAACATTGTTGCGTACCGTGTAAGAAGTGGAGTCTGGCCTAGTGAGGAGTGTGGCCTGGGTGAAGTTGCAGGCATCAAACGTCACTTGGTTCTTGAAAATGTAGAGGTTGAAGTGGTATTTGTGTCTGAAAACTGGTTAAGTGGAGAGAAAATTTACTTATAATCAAATAGCACTTGTTTTGTTCTGACACGGCACAAGACATACTATGAATTTACTAAACAGAAGTACAAAGTTACTTACTGATGGAGTCTCCTATGTGGACAGTGGGATTGGCCCATTCTGAAACACCATCAACCAGAATTGTTGTAGAGTAGCCACAGTGACATAGTAGGGAGAAAACAAGCAGATGTAGTATAATCAGAGAGTAACTCATCATTGAGCATATAATGCCCTAGCTAGTTTCTTTGACCTCTTAATACTTCTCTTTGGCCTGCATTAAAAGGATGGAACAAAAATTACATAGATTTTATAGTTAATATTTGGAGAATCGTCTTTTCGTATAAAATTTGAATTGGTAATCAATTATAAGTTTGTTAATAAATATAATAACGGGTAACAAATACTCGTAAAGTGCACAGAGCTCGAGGGTTGAGGAGCTTGAGAAATGGTGAAAGCTGGTAGTAAATGTCAAGTTGTGTTTGCCTTTTCATTGCTTTTTCAATGTTGAGTTGTGCTTTTCATGAGGATGGTCCAAATGGGTGATAGGCGTGATCTTGGATTTCGAGACTTTTTAATTTTAGTTACTCGAAGGTGGAAAAAGCAGAAATTACTTGTATATGGACAAAAGTTGACCTGAAAAGCTCGACAAGAGAGGATATATTAATTTTATTTCCATTTTCAATCAGTACGTAAGTATAAGATGATTGTTTCATGACAAATAATAATGTAAAAAATAGTTTATTTAATAATTTTAAGAAAGAATAAATTTTATAAAATCCACTTTATAAAATCGTCAATTAGTAAAGTTCTAATTGTTCACTACAACAAATCATACTGTAAAGATTACAGCATTATAAAATTTCGGATATTGAAAGTGGCATTGGGTGTGGTTGGTTTCTGACACAGAATGATGGGGATTATTAGTATTAAATGATTAGCATCGTGATTAAAAGATTGGGTCAGCTGTTTGAAGTCTATAGCTATTTACCTAGTTGTTTAATATCCCATTTCAAATAAAAATGTTTTTTAAAAATTTCTCGGCGTTCGAGGACTATAATCTCGTTTGACCCATAGATAAGGTGCATAAAATCTCACTTTCATTTTATAGATTTCGAGTCTAACAGAATTACAATGAACTTCTAATCTAAAAAACTTAAGAGGTGTCCGAAATCAACTATGACCAATCAATTATGTAAAATATTACGTGAATACATTGACTCCAGTTGTGGCTTAAAAAATATCATTTACGGGTAGTGTAATTCAACAACTCTTCACAATTTTCAATCAAAGGGATCGGAACTCTTAAATGCATTGAGAAAGATTAATTAGAAATGAAATTCAAGCATATTTGAATATGTTGGGTTTTGGGCCCAAATTGCATTCATTATTGTGCAAATCTGGGCCCGGATCCATTGGGCCCAGGTCAACGGGCCAATCAATGGACCGGCCCAGACAATTGAATAGGCTGACGTCAACTGCCACCCGGACACCCACGTCAGTGCTGACATCAACACTAACGTGGGGCCACGTTAGCATTCCATGCAAGCCGCCAGGTGGCTGAGTGGTGTCAGGTGGCGCCACACGGCGCATGGTAGACTGCATGGCAGCCACTTAGCTGCTGATGTCGACGGGCTAATCCCTATAAATAGGGAACCCCGGGTGATTGAATTGCACTTTTGCCACCTTGAATACACTCAGAGAACAGAATTGCAGTTTAATTACTGGCAGTTTCGATAGATAGACGGATAGGTCAAATCATGAAATCCGAACTTCGATTCATTTCGTACATGATCGAGTTTCGACCAGTAACTCACCAACAATATTGCGGGACTTTGCGTATTCACGCTTCAATAAGTAAGCTTCGTTAATTTAGCTTAATTAGCATTTAATTAAGCTTGATTAATTTTGTAATTATATGTTAATTACGTGCGCGAAACCAACAATTGGTATCAGAGCATGGTTTATATCATGTTCTTGTACGTTGTTGATGTTTTAATTTAAAAGATTTAAGTTAAAAATTGTCTTAATCTTGATTTAATTGAAAATCAGATTGTTTTTTGAATTAATTGCGAACTAATTTTGTCAATTGAGCATCAAATCGAATACTTGTTATTCAACTGGGCTGATTTGATTTTTTTGCAAAAACTTTGGGATTAAATTATAATTTGTCATTCCAAATCGAAAAACCCAACCCTAATTGTGCGATTTTTGTACGAATCAAAATCACACAAATTCCGGCCAAATCCAGCATTTTTAACGCCAGAGGCCAACTCCATAAGACTCCTCGACATCTTCCGAGCACATTGATATTGGTTTTGGACCTTGCCATCGTCGAAATATGAAGTTCTTGACCTCGGAAGCTTCGACTTCATCGGAGGGAGAAGATCTTCGCGAAGGCTAACTAGAGCATGACAACCCGCAAGAGCAATAGACCCATGACTAAGAGATCACGGCGAGTCAATCCCACCTGATCGCTAGGGTCGACTTGCCGCCATTTTTCTGCTACCGTAGGTGACGGCGCAGTTGGTTCTTGTTCGGGGAGATAGAAAATGGAGTAGGAGAAAGGATGAAAATTTGAGGGGCATTTTTGATATTTTGCGTCTTTTGCAAAATATCTTAAATACCCGTGTGGGCTTTTTTCAAATTGGTCATTGTAGTTTTAAATTGAATTTCAAATTGGTCCTTTTGGACATATTTTTGATTTAATTAAGTCTCAAATTTTGATTTAAATTTATTTTAAGTCTTAATTCGGTACTATTTTTGTAAATTGAATTCAAATTGGTCCATTTGGATATGTTTTTAATATAACTGAGTCTCAAATTTTGATTTAATTTTTTTTAAATCCTAATTTGGTACTGATTTGGTTTAATTCAATTTCAAATTGGTCCTTTTGGATGTTTTTAATTCGATTATATTTCGAATTTTGATTTAAATTTATTTTAAGTCCTAATTTGATACTATTTTATTTTTTAATTAAATTAATTTGTTTTATTCGATTAAAATTCAAAACTATTTGAAGATTTTTTAAAATATGTGATTGTTTTAAATAATCTGAATAATTTTTGGAATGTGTTCCAAAAATTATAAGATTTATTTATTCACCACAGTGGGCACATTGGAGATTTCGAAATTCGTTTTTCAAATCTTATTTTTGGGAGATATATGATCTAACCCAAGAAATAATCTTGCATGTGTTGCCAAATACAATGTTGGCCTGCTCTAGTGTTTGATCTGGAGGGTCTCAGGAAATCTTCCAAGTCAGGTCCCGGGGAGACATCCAGGTTGGTTCCTCCCAGGTCCCCTGTGGAGGAAGGACCAGAGGATGACCCGGAAGAGAACCGAGAAGAGGACCCCGTAACCAAGAAAGGTTTACCCGATCATTTGATCAAGGTGGATTAGTGTGATATGTATGGATATCTCTGTTATATTATTTTCTTTTTCATTTGTTGTTTAAGAACATAATGTGTTTGTAATAAGTTTTGTACTTATTATTTTTGTAATAAGTTTTGTACTTATTCTACTGTATACTTGTGTTTTTGTATATGTGTTTATGTACAATTATACTATGTAAATAAATAAATTATATTTATTTTATTCATGTGCCACTTGAGTTTGCTATATGTGAACTTTTAGTGACCTTAAGACTAAATCTTGAATGGTAATGGGAAGCATTCTAGCAACCTACTTCGATTTTGAGACTAATCAAAGATTATGTGTCATTAAAGTTATGAGATTATAGTAAACTGATTCATATTACCTAAATCATACTTTCTATATGTATTCTTATATTTTGATAATTCCCTATAGAAATGACGGTAGCGTCTAGGACTATCATAGTTGAGTTGAACCATGAGCTGAAGCTCAACAGTGACAACTATGACAATTGGAGTATGAAAATTCAGTATGTACTTGAAGAACAAGAGGTTCTTGAGAAGATACGAGTTATCATGCTTGAACCTGAACAAGGTTCAACTGCACAACATAGGTGTAATAGTGATGCCTATATTATTTGGAAGAAGAAGAATTCCACTACTCATCTGATCTTGCTGAGTTCCATGATGGACGATATCACCAGGCAATTTTGCATTTATGAAATTATGAAAGAGCTTTGGGATGCCCTCAAAGTAAAATTTAGAAAGCTTTCTGTGTCAAGAATTTGTACCTTAACAATAAGATTTGATACATTTAAGAAGCATCCCGAAGTCACTGTGAGGAGACATCTTAGGATGATGTCCAACATGATAAGTGACTTGGTTGAGGCCGATCATATACTTAGTGACGAGTAGTAGATTCAAGCTATCATTCATTCCTTGCCTGTGAGCTGGGAACAAATAAAAATGAACCTTGCTTGTTTTGACAATCAAGTGACATTTGAGGATGTTATTAGACATCTCAAGCTAAAAGAAGATTGTCATCTAGCTACGAGATCTTACCCTGAAGCTAATTTGATTAGATTAAATAGCTCTAAGAGAAAGAAAAAGAGAAAAGGCAAAAGAAAGAGTAAGGGTTCTTCTATTCTGAAAGTAGCTGACCTAGGAGTCAAACTAGATAGCTCAAGGTCAAAAAAGAAGAAGGCTTTTAACATTTCAAAGGTAAAATGTTATAATTGTCAGAAGAAGGGACATTTTGCAAGAGATTGCAATATGCCTAAGCAGTTACATTTAAACTCAAATGTGATTGAGATTAATGTATCTTCTTGTACCCTTCCTACTGAATCACATCCTTTGTGGGTAATAGATTCAGGAGCAACCGACTATGTAGCTAGAGATCAAAGTTCTTTTATTGAATTTCAGAGATTGCCAAATGGTGTAAAAACCATTTTTGTTGGCAATAACTCGTCTATAGAAGCAAAAGGTTTGGGCACCAGCAGTTTACACCTTAGTGGTAGGCATGCTCTCCTTCTATATGACATGTTATATGCTCCAGATATTCGTAAGAACTTAGTCTCTATAACTGCTTTGATGTCTTTGGATTTTTTCTTGTTATTTGGGAACAATATTATCAAACTGTTTCTAGATGATGTGTATTACGATTGCGATTATAAATCTGATAGTTTTATCTTATTGGACATTGTTCCTAATGATAGTTCTTCTTTTGTCACTAATTGTAATTCATCACAAGATGATATAAGATTATAGCATTCTAGACTTTGGCATGTGGGCCAAGATCGCTTAAATTATCTAGCTAAGACTGGACTGTTAAAGTCTATTTTACCTAAATATGTTCCTTGTCTAGAAGGAAAGAGTACTAGAAAACTATTCAGAACTAGAATTAGAGCTAAAAATCTATTAGATTTAATTGATTGTGACATATGTGGCCCAATGAATATGAGGGCAAGACATGGTACTTATTATTTTATCACCTTTATTGACAACTATTCAAGATATAGTCTGACATATCTGATTTCTCACAAGTTAGAAGCATTTAAGTGCTTCATGACATACATGAATTTTGTTGAGAATGAGAAGGATAGAAAGATAAAGGCTTTATGAACTGATCGTGACCGTGAATATCTTTCAAATAAATTTAATGCATTAAGTGTTGAAAAAGAAATTGAACATCAGTTTCCTTACACATCTCAATGGAATGGGGTTGCTGAAAGAAGGATAAAACCCTTCTGGACATGGTTAGATCTATGATGGTAGAGGAAAATTTGCCAATTTTGTATTATGGAGATGTGCTCCTAACTGCCATATATGTTCTTAACCATGTGCCCTCTAAGTCTATTACAATCATCCCTTATAAAATATGGACAGATCGGAAGTCCAATCTATCTTATTTTAAGCCATGGGGATGTGCATCTTATATCCATTTTACCTCAAGTACTTTTGATAAATTAGAACCGAGAGGTAGAAAAAGTATCTTTATAAGGTACTCTAAGGTATCTAAAGGATATGTGTTCATTAGTGAACTGGACAATAGGCATGTAACAAAAATTGAGTTACGAGATGTCACTTTTGCAGAATGAGTTTCCTAAATTGAAAGAGGTTAGCGATAACCTTGATCTTTATGAAACAATTGACAGAGCCTTCTGGATCTATTCTTCTGAGTGGGAGAATTGAGATAGAAAGTTATGATTTTCTATTCAATAAGGTTCGGAAGATGTTCATCTTAGTCCTGAAAGGCTTATAGTTCCTTATTCTAGTGGGAGTACGAAACTTTTGCCTAGTAGTAGTACGGTTCTTGGATACAATGTATACATGAGAGATATTTATCAAAATTCGAAATTCTATAAGTCTAGTAGAACTAGCATACCTCGTCGATGATTTATTATCGAAGGTAAGACCAATACGTCATTAATATCACTCAAAAAGTTTGGTGATTTGGGTGAAGTTCTACTGACCATACTTCAGGATGTAGATGAACCCATAAATGTTTTTGAAGCTCTAATATCCCCATAAAAGAATGAATAGATTAAAGCTATGGAGGAAGAAATGTCTTCCATGACCAAAAATCAGGTTTGGAACCTAGTTAATGTGCCTAAGGGACGTAAGGCTATTGGGAATAAGTGGATTTTCAAAGTTAAGTACAATATAGATAGAAGTATCAAAAGATATAAAGCTCGTCTGGTTGCACAGAGATTTAGATAACAGGAAGGAATAGACTATAAGGAGACTTTTGGTCCTGTTGTTATATTTACGTTAATTAGGGTCATTCTGGCAATGGTCGCTAACATAAATCTAGAATTACATCAAATAGATGTTAAGATTGCTTTTCTTCATGGAAAATTGGATGAAGAAATTTATGTGATTCAGTCAAAGGGCTATA
Organism: Hypericum perforatum; assembly: GCA_012979155.1. NCBI lineage: Eukaryota > Viridiplantae > Streptophyta > Magnoliopsida > Malpighiales > Hypericaceae > Hypericum > Hypericum perforatum. The sequence goes on along the minus strand of SOPF01027058.1, from coordinate 73,405 downwards.
TCTAAAAAAGTTGCAAAAAAAGGTTTGCAAATTGATTAGATCAATTTATGGCCTTAAGCAATCTTTCAGCCAGTGGTATATTTGTTTTCATAATACTATTATGGCAAATAATTTTATTATGATAGACTAAGATCATTATGTGTATGTTAAGCGATCAGGTAAGAAATTTATCATCATCATTTTGTATGTTGATGACATTCTTTTAGCCTCTAATGACATGGGACTACTTGTCAAAATCAAAAATTGGTTTTCTTTCAATTTTAATATGAAAGACATGGGAGAAGCTGATTAAATACTCAGAGTTAAGATTTCAAAGAATCGTTCAAAAAGAATAGTATTTCTTTCACAAGAGACATATATTCGTAAAGTAGTAGAACGTTTCAATTGTAATAATAGTAATCCAAAGTATGTTCCATTAGTAAAAGGTCATAATTTGAATAAAGACTCATGTCCAATAATAGCTGAACAGATAAAGAATATGGAAAAGATTCCTTATGCCAATACAGTTGGATGTCTTATGCATGCAATGTTGTGTACGAGACCTGATATCTGCTATGCTGTGGGCATTGTAAGCAGATATCAATATCACTGGATAGCTATCAAGGGAATTTTAAAATATCTAAATGCCACTACAGAATATTCCTTATGCTATCACGGTAGAGACCTAAAGCTGAAGGGATACACTAACAATGATTGGGGGTTGACATGGACAAGAAAAAATCTATATCCAATTTTGCTTTCCTTTTTGAAATGGCACATTTCATGGAGCAGCAAGAAACAGTCTTGCATATTCTTCTCAACGATAGAAGCCGAATATGTAGCTTCATCTCATGCTGCATATGAGGTAGTATGGTTGAAGAGATTCTTGAAACATCTGTCCCTGATTAACTCAGTAGAACTAGTATTTTTATTCTATGATAATGAAGCGGCTATAGCTTATGCTAAGGATCCGCATTTTCATAGTAGAGCTAAACATATAGACATTAAATTTTATTTTGTTAGAAGTTTAGTGAAACATAAAGAGTTGTGTATGAAATATATATCTACATAAGATATGGTTGCAGATCTAATGACCAAAGCATTATCTCGAGAAGCATTCGAGAAGCATGTAAAGTCATTAGATTTGCGATGGTTTCATTTTTAAATAAAGAAGTTTTATTTTTAGCAATATGAATAATCTTGCGTAACATGTCAAATAGAAAAGTAGCCCACTCACATGGGTATTTACTTCAGTGGGAGTCAAATATATTGATTCTTGATTGAGATGAGGTAGATGTTGGGTATTTTAGATGTGCAATATCCTACGATAAAAATGTCGTCTTGCTGAGGGAGCAAGATTAGTAACGGGATATAGTAATGAGTTACTATATTAGGATTTTCTATAATCCATATGATAAGAATTAAGTAGAACTTATCATACCTCTGTCTTAAAGCCTAAAGTTAAGTTATAGCTATGACTTTAGTATGGTGTTAATTGACACGTGTTCTTATAAAATAGAATTTATACCATAATACGAGAATGTATATATTGTGTGTTGTTCGACCACCGGATGGGATAAAAATATTTATTGATTTTATAATCCCTGGTGTGAGATCGTATTTCAAGAATTGTGGTTCCCGATCTTTGCTCTTTAGATCCTAAACATATTCTGGAAGTGTGATTTAGTGTTGCTAGATTGGAAAGTCCATAAAAAGGTTATGACATATTGATTCACCCTGGCAGGGCTGAATAGAAAAGTAGACTAGATCATTATGGAAAGAATATAGTTAAGGGAGAAAGAACTATGTCTATCACATTTCGAGATTAGTTGTTCAGGTGCACCAATTACATTGAAAAGTACAATATTGAACACGAATAAAATTATTTGAATTCATTGTGTGAATGATGGAATATGATATGAGTCCTGGGGTAAAAGTATACTTTATTATATGTGAGATGTCGAGATGCTACTATTCAGTTAGCCCGTGTGTCGGTGTTTCTGAATTTTAGCTAAACACACTCAAAGTATGCTGGTCGCACGAAATCCTATAAATCATTATCTGTACATTATTGACTGTGGTCAATAATGAATGAGAGTAAAGTTTATGGACTTGGGCCCAAATTGCATTCAGTGTTGATTGTGATCGATAATGGATGAGTGGGAGATTGTTGAGTTTTGGGCCCAGATTGCTTTCATTATTGTGCAAATCTGGGCCCGAACCCATTGGGCCCAAGTCAACAGGCTGGTCAATAGACCAGCCTAGGCAGTTGAATAGGCTAATGTCAACGATGACGGTAACTACCGCCTGGACACCTACATTAGTGCTGATATCAGCACTAACGTGGGGCCACGTCAGCATTCCATGCAAGCTACCACGTTGGTGCCACATGGCATGCCACATGGTTGGCATGTGGCTTAGTAGTGCCACGTGGTGCGTGGCAACCTGCATGGCAGCCACTCAACTATTGATGTCGGCGGGCTAATCCCTATAAATAGGGAACCCTAGGTGACTGAATTGCACTTTTGCCACCTTTAATACACTCAAAGAATAAAATTGTAGTTTAGTCATTAGCACTTTTGATAGATAGACGGATATGTCAAATCGTGAAATTCGGGCTTCGATTTGTTTCGTACGTGATCGAGTTTCGACCGGTGACTCACCAACAATGTTGCGGAACTTCGCATATTCACGCTTCAACAAGTAAGCTTTGTTAATTTAGCTTAATTAATATTTAATTAAGCTTGATTGATTTTGTAATTATGTGTTAATTACGTGCGCGAAACCAACAGCATGTAAAGAAAAAATTAGGGAATAGTACACATAGGTTCCATTTGTTTTCACATTTTACAAAATTATTATAATTATATGTATTTGTAAGTTTAGATTATTATTAATTTCTAATATTAATATGACCATATATTTATATGGGTGTTTAAAAAAAATATTAGTTTATTAATTTACAGAAATTGCTAATTTTTTAACTTGTCTAAATTGTTAATTTGTCGAATATAAATTTATGATTAATTTTATCAAAAACATTATTCAAAATGTAGAGTGTATAGCAAAAATTACTTTAATCGTGAGAACTTTTTTAAACTATTTTATCCATCAATTATTCAATTGGGTACTAGAAGTTTTTATTCGATGTGTTCTGCGTAGTACTGGATTTCCTTCTGGCCAATAGCAACGTAACAGTAGACGTTAGCTTCCCGCCAAGGCAAACAGCCGCCGGAAAAAGAAAACACCCACCTTTTATAAGAAAGTAAAATTTATTCCACCGTACAATAATTAATATTTACAAGGTTTGAGTATTAATTTCCTGCCATGCTTACAAGAGTAGAGTCACATGTTTCGTTAAAATTCTATCACTTACGAAAAAAATAAGTCTAAGTATTAATATATGAATCAAAATTTATCAAATTTTATTCTCTAAGTCTAATATTGATTAACTTTTAACTCGTCGAGTTTTAAAACCGACGCACGGTACCAACTATGGGAAGCAATGAATCTGTGCTTTTCCAATCCAACTGTTCCTGTTGCTTTCTTTTGGGTGGCTTAATCAACAAGGAGCCTTCTTCTTTCTAAAACCATAATTAAATCTTCATTTGCTGAACGAAGAAGAAATGCAATAGAGATTGAAAGAAGGAGAAGTTGGTAATAACAATGGAGCTGGAATTAGGACTCAAGATTACACGTACGAGAGATGACATCACCTCCTCTTCTAACCTTAATCTTTCCAAGGACCCATCTGGTCTTGTCTTCTTGTCGAGAGAAACCGAAGCCGCCTTCATTCTTATCATATATCTCAAAGGTAAGGTTGAAATTTTAAACTTGTCATCTAGGTAAGGTGACAATTCGAGACGTATAAGTATGGGTTTGAATTCTTATCGTGTCACCGGATTTTCATATTTGAACTGAGTAAAATCACAATAAATACAAAGCTCTTTGACACACCATACCCGTGAATAGGAAATTGCGAGTTCAATTGATTTCGTAGATTACACGAAACATAAGTTTCAAGTATCAAAAAATTTAACGACAATTTGAAAAAGCAGAACTAGCACGCTAGAAAATTTGTCTAAATCTAAATTGATACTCTTACAACTCTAGAATTCACGGTATTTGAAGGCCACGAGGAAAAATTACGGGAATAAAATTTTGAAAGTTGTAAATTGAAGCTCATGAACAATGATTTTGAAAAGTTGATTCATTCATAAAGTATGAATTCGATTAATATAGTACACCCTCCCTTTGGATTCTCATAAAGATTTTTGTTCATGTGAATCTCAAACTATAGAATGATTTGCAGGGTGTAGAAGGGAGAATGTTAACATTAACATCAATGAAGACGGAACCCGGATAGCGGTGAGCGGGACGAAGCCGGTTCAGCAGATGGTTTTGAGGGGTTGGATGATGCATAAGAAAGATGTGGAGCTAAGGGTGTTCAGGAAAGCTTTCAAGATTCCTGATGGGGTCATCCTGGACAAGATCAAGGCGAAATTTAGCAGCGAAGAGTCAACGTTAACGATCGTCATGCCGAAGTTTGTTAAAGGGATACGTGGGACTGCGATCGAGGAAATCAAAGAGGAGACGGCTGAAGTTGCCATGCCTAGCGTAGACACGAAGAATCCTGAACAAGAGTTACGAGGGCCGGCTGCGGTTAAGGAAGTGTACGAAAGATTGGAACATGAAGCTGCACAACTCGAAGCTGATCAGGTTCCTGCACAACTTGAAGAATATGAAGCTCAACCGGAAATTGAAAGGGAAAGTACTCAGGTTGAGAAGGAGGTTGTTGAGGACAGGATGCTTGAGGAACTCGAGACAGGGCAAGATGAAAAGGGTCTCGTGGAATCTGTCCAAAGCGTCCCTGAGAGTCTGCCAAGAGATGAAGATAAGGGATTAGAGAAGCCAGAATTGGAATTGATTCGAAAAGGCGAAGAGGAGAGTAATGTAGTGGAAGGTCCAAAGACTGCTAGCCATCAAGAAGAAAAAACGGTACCAGCAGAACTTGTTCAAACCGAAGAGGAGCATATTGCTGCACCGATACTAAGTCCGACCGAACCAACAGAACCTGACGACAAGGAGGAAGAGGGAGCCGAGCAAGTGGTGGAGCCTGCAGTACAGACGGAGCAAAATGGAGAAACCCACAGAGTCAGAGATGAGATTGAGGACGAGTTGGCGTATGATGAAGCTCCAGAAGCAAGGGAAGTGGAGAGCAAGTTCATGGAGCGGCAAGAAGAGAATGAACCAAATAAAAAGGACCGTGTCCGGAAAAGAAGAAAGAAGCTGTGCCCTCCTTTAATCTTTGCAGGGTCGGCAATTCTTTTCTCCCTCATAGTGCTCGTCATCAATTTAATTAGGCCTAAGAAACCATAAAATCCTGTGGTTCATGGCTTTAGTGCTTGTTATTGAAAATTATTAACGAAAAAGTACAAGAGATTAATGTATAAGATGTCACTGAAACTTCATAAACAGAATGATTCAGTTGAAGATCGATTAAATAAACTAATGCGACTGATATTTTTTTGGTTGATACCACCTATCTATCATACATCTACTGAGCCTATTAATTCAAGTTCGAGATTGGTAGGATCCTTAAAAAAAATTCCTCCTTCAAACTCATACATTCAAACTTGTAACAGGAATTCAAGAATCAAGATAAAGACCAGATCAAAGTCAACCACAATCATGGAAGCCACACCATAGAACGTAAAGGAGCTGCTCATTAAATTAATAGATTATGAAGACCGGGACCTAACTTTTGAATTATCAAGGTCCAAGTCATAAAAGACCTCTTCTCCATCTGGAAGAATGATCGACTTTTGACCCACCTTTAGGAACACAGCAAGCAGAAACTCATTGCCTGCAGTAATGTGGTTCTTTAGTCATATAAACAAGAAAAACAAAAATTACAACAGGCATCGCCAGGTACAAACACGACCGAAGCAAGCAAGATTAGAGAGATACAGCAGCAGTAACCAAGCATACTCCGACGACATCAAACCGAGAAAAGACCACCAGGCCGGCAATACCTAATCAAAATGCAGGAACCAATTCCCACAGTAATCAACTCCTGCAATCACATTCCTATCCGGAGGGCAAAACAAAGATGAAGCTAAATAGTTGCATAGGCATGTAAGCTGATATAGCAGCCATCCACTCCATTCACAAAGAAAGAAGCAGAGCATTTAAAACTGCACAATCAAATGAAGCTAATCAAGGTGCAACTTTACTCATCAAGAACGGAAATCCGATTTACATTCGAAGCAGCAATCGCTCAAGCTGCAGCAGGGGAATGAATTACCATTTACCAGCCCACACCCTGCATGCTAGAACAAAAAGTGAACCGGCCTCTTCTATAATGCACCAATTTCCTAACATTTCTTTACACAACATGTATATTATCCCATACGTACAAAGAGCTTGGAAGGGGAAAATCCAAGAAATGAAAACTGGTACTTTTGTCCTTCAACACCAATCTCATTGCCCTAGTCGTCCAACAGAATCAAGGCCCTCGGTGCGGCTAATGGCAATCATATGGAAAACCTCCCTAAGCAATCTCTCTAAAGGCTCCAACCCGACATTCAACTCCTCGTAAACTCCCCGCAACTCTGCCACCTTCTCCCTAACCTCGGCCTCTTTCTCAGGGGTCAATGGGAACTGCACTGAGTCAACCAACTCACCCATCCCCCTAGCACACCTCTCCATCTGGAAAATCTCTCTCAGGAGACAACAGGCGTTGCGCCTTTCCTTCTTCCTTGATTCCTCCAGCACCCGCTCGTGGATCCATGTCAGGGCTACGGCCCAGTCCATCCCCCGTGGAAACGAGAAGTTCATGTGCAGGCCCCTGTCCTGGCACGGGATAGCCGCAACCAGCGCCCACATGACCACCAGCATAACCGACCCCATCGCGTAAACCGCCAATGCCATGCCCCCCGTAGCAGCCATATCCACAGCCTTCGGCGGAGCCAAATTGCCCCCAATCGCCTGAAGCTGCCTTGCCGCTGACCACGACCGCGAAACGCTCCACGACAGCGACCGGAATTGCCCAAGGCGGGAAGCTCCACCGCTGCCCGCATTGTGGCGGCCGAATGACCTATGGCGTTGGGCAAAAGCAGCCGCGAAGGAGGATCCGGAGCCCTTATCATCAAGCATTGAGATAGACAGATCAACAAGAGCCTTCCTGGCCCGCCGAAACTGTCCCTCCCCGAGAACCCTAGCTCCGGCGGGTTTCCGATTCCCGTCGTCAAGCGCGGCAAGAACTATCTCAAGAAGCTTCTTCCACTCGCGGATCTGCTGGATCCCGTCGCGGATCGCGTTACACACGTCCAAAGCCTTAACGCTCCGGTCGAAGTAGTCTTGGACGAACCGGTCGAGAGGCGGGCGCTGAGCCTGGGGCTGGGCCTGGGTGAGGATAACTCGGAACTCATCCTGGCAGCTCAAGAAACCGTCAAGAAGGGCGCGGATCCAAGCGAGAGATAGCACCGGCTCCGGAAGCTGCGTGAACCGCTCCCCTATCCGACTGTAGAAAGAATCGAGGTCGGGGGGAGGGGGCGAGTTGTGGTGGTGGGGCCCGGGGGAAGGGTCCATGGTGGCGGCGGCGTCGTGGGATGGTCGCTCCGGAGGTCAAGAAATAGATGCCGACGGGGAGTCAGTCGCCGGCATTAACGGTCGGTCTTGGGAATGGGAGGCGGGCAGTTGGATATTTATGCGAGAATTATGTGTATTTATTTTGGGGTTCTATTGCGGATTTGGATTCAGATTTGGATTCGAAGAAATGGGACAAATAACGAGTAAAAGATGGTCAGAAATTTGGGTCAACTGAAGTAACGATATAAAAAAATATTTTAGAAATTAAATAATAACAATAATGATGTGCTAGAGTATATAATATAATAACACAGCGCAGAGTGTTGGATACATTTCGAATGATGAGGATCCTATTATAATTTTAACCACACAAAAATTCGAAATCCTAAAAATGTACAAGGAGTCGATACAAGTTAAAGAAGTTATTTGACTACTTATTACTATGAACCTTCTTTTGTGTAACCTTCCGGCACATGTAACCATGTATATAATAATTAAAATTTGGACAAATTACTTTTCAACCCTTAATTTATAATAAATTATCTATATAAAATATGTTATTCGAAAAATTATTTAATTATCCTAAATTTTTAAAATACTGATCTTGAATCTCTCTTTGATATCAGCATCAATTTTTCCTTTTTTCATGTAAAATACTCTAAAAAATACAAAAAATTCATCTCTTTAACCTCTTCCTTCCATATTCGTTAGCCCAATTAAAAAAATTAAAATTTCAATTCTAAAAATCCAAATCCATAAAACATGAGATGGATTGTCGGTCATGAGGAGCACCTAAATCAAGAAACATAAGTCGGTCTTGAGGATCGCCGATTTGGGAGAACCCCAAATTATGTTAAAGCTACTTTATATCATTTTATTTGAATAATTATGTTCAAAATAGTTTTATATAAATTGTTTTGTAATCAATAATTCAATTGATATGGCTTAGAATTTTTTTTAATTGATGTGGTTAAAAATTATTTCAAAAACTCAATAAATAGAGGTTAACATCATTTTATCATTTTTCAGCGACTCATAAATCCTTCTCTCATCTTCCCACACCAATTTCTCAAATTCTCTCATTTTTTCTTACAAATATTTATTATTTTTTCTTAAATATGAACACAAATATTCCTACTTTCCAAATTTCTAGATCTCATTTTGATTTTAGTCCACATTCTAGTTCTAATGATGTATTAACTGACTTACTATAGGGAATTATAAAAAAAATATAAGTTTGTTGTGATCCAAAATTAATTTATATAGTTTAACTGTAGAAATGAAAATTTTATTCTAAATTAAATGAGATAAAATGTATAAAAATTAAGCATAAATTCTTTTACTCTCGGAGAATCAAGTTATCTAGAAGTACTTCACTAGGCAGTCTGACTAAATTTTGACCAATTTGACCGTCATCTGGGTTTCAAGTGAAAACCATTTCGAGTTTTATCACGATAGCAGTTCAATAGATCTGACTATCGGGTGGACAACGAATTTAAATTATTCCTAGAAAAATAATTTGTATTAGTAAGTTTGTATAAGTACCCTAACGATATGCTTATTGATATAGTTTAAAGTAAAAAATATTCTTAAAAATTATTACATTTTCAATAATTAAATTTAGAACAACTTGGTTATTAATAGACCTAATCATTCATCAGTGTCCTAAATTATTAAAGTTATTTTTTCAGTTATGGAGTCCAAATCAATGTTAAAAAAGTAAAAATGTGTGTTTCTAGCTCTCAAAGAAAACTTTCAAGGAAAAAAATAAAATAAAAGATAAATAGTACACATGCAATGGACACGATCTCCATAAATTTCACAAGAGTATTTTATCAGTTCATACAGTATGAAATTTGGACCAGACTGCATTATTTATTTTTTATATAATTGACATTTTTATTATGCCATATCGTCATTTTTTTCTTGTGATAATGACATATGTATTTTGATATTTTTTATTTTTCCGAGAATGATAATTTTTTTCATGTAATACTGGCCCATGCAGATTTTTTATTTTGGTCTTGTGATTTTTGAAAATTTGTAAAATAGCCCCCGACATGTAAATTTTCATATTGTTTTCTTGAGAATGACATTTTTTTCATATGATACTGGTTCGTGTTACTTATTTTTTTACTTTGGTTTAGTGGTTTTTGAATTTTTCACAAAAAAGTTCCTAAAATATATTGTTTAATTTTTTTTTTGAAAATGTCTTTTTTTTCATGTGATATAGCATGTGTGGATTTTTTTACTTTGGCCCCATAAGTTTTTTATTTTTGCAAAACTATTCATTCGTACAATTTTAAAAAAATCATTGATCACCCAATTCAACTTCGAAAATAAAACGACAAACGAAGAAGTTCAAAAAAAGAAAAACTGGAACGAGTACCAACTATAAACGACATCCTTTCCACTTGATAGAGTGGGCCATAAATCAAATTGCTAATTCTCTCTTTACCTATTTTTTCAGTCTTGAGAGTTTTTTTCATAAGTTTTTGGGAAAAGAATCTTTAAGTACTCTGTGGTTTGCCAAAAAATCACTTTAGTACTCTGTGGTGAGGTATGACTCGAATTAAGGGTTCTTTACCACAGGGTACTAAAGTGATTTTTTTGCAAACCACAGGGTACTTAAAGATTCTTTTCCCTAAGTTTTTTTCATATAAATGGTACCAACATTACAAAAGTGTTCGAATGTAATATCTCAAATAATTTGAGGTGAACATGTGTTATTTATTTGTTAATCATAAACATTTGTGTTGTCTAATTAATTAAATTTAAAATAAAAAATAGTTGGGTATTAGAATATGAAATTATGATATCATAAAGTGAACTTTAACTTGAACAATATAACATGAACACTAGAAAAAAGCTCTGAAATTAGTCTAGACTATTTGTGGTTAACATCAATAAATTAAATAGAGAGTTTGCTTTTAGAAACAAATTTGAAATACTAGATATAGCCTGAGCACTTGAAGTCAAGCACTCAGATATAGATGTAGTCAAATATATAGTAGTAGTTAAAAATATTGATGGGATTTAAGAGGACTCTTAATTAGCCATTTGTAGATTAACTAGAATATTGAGGATTCTATCTTGAGACATTTTACCATTATACTAATTCTTTATTGATTTACAAGGATTAGATTCAATATCTTTATTTTGGCTTATGGACATTTTACCGTTATACTAATTCTTTATTGACAACTTTTTTATTGACACTTTTAATATAACCCATGTAAAATGATATTTTAATTTAACTTTTAGGTAATTTATTATGTCGCGTTGACAAGTTTATGGTAGTATGTAGAGAATTTTATTTTGAAGCTTCAATATGGTTCCTAATTTATTTAGATCTCGATCCTTGTTTCGATGATAATGATTTTCAACTTGGTAATAAAGTTGATACAATCAAGTTGCATTTTGAATACTGATGACTGAAGAAAAAAATTTACGTATGAAAGATGAAAATATTGTAGTATCAATAAAACATAATTTAATATTAATATCTACTTTTATGTTTTACTCATGTTGATCTTTATTTCAGTCACAATGATTTTTAACTTGGTTATATAGTTATGAAAGATGAAGATATTATAGTAGTAATGAAAATGTAGTTTAATAATAATCTCTATTTTTTATATTTTACTCTATTTTATTTTTATATTTAGTCATAATCTCTTATACATTATTGTTTCAATATGATATTAGTTAAGCAATTGATTCAAGATAATAATTTGCTAAATAAATTGAGATTCTTTTGTTTGTAAAAAAGTGAAATGTTGATTTTTATTTGTGTTTAATTTGTGCAACATGAGTTAATAAGTTTAAGGTCAAGATGAAATAGAATTCTTGATCATATGTCCACACATTAAAAACAAATTTCTCCAATAAATTTGATAGATTACATGCAACACAATTTTTGTTGTTGACTAATCTTAGAATAATTGCAACAATAACAAAAACAAAAAACTTTTTTCCTATAATTATTATAATAAAATATATATTAAATAAGATTACTATTCTATATAATATCTTTTGTTATAACATTAAATTATTAGTTGATCATATAAAATTTAGCATATTTAGAAATTTTTGTAGTAAAAGTCGTGTAACTTTATAAACCTACTAAATCAACTTCATTTACAAATAAGTTGCATGTAATAATCAAGTAAAACTATTTATTTTCATAAGAGATACAATCTGTCACGGTCATCTTAACCAGTGAGTAGACCAAGTGAGCTTGAAGGAAATAATTTTAATATGTTTATTTTTATTTTTCAGAGTTTATTTGTTATTTAGCTATGCAAATAATGAGAATAACATGTTTTGTAAAAAAAATAAAGAGATTTTTTGATGAAAAACTATGATAGTTAAAGATTACCTAAAAAACTTCGTCCATATTTAAAAAAAAGTGATTTGTATTCATATTACAATATCCTAACAAGGTTCACAAGGTTCTAACTAGTTAACAGAGAACTTCTAATCAACAGGATGATGACTTGTTACAAGATAACTTTCTAGACTTTGGGGACTCAGATCATTGTATCCGGGACCGGGTCATTTCAGAGGACGTAATGCCGCGATGAAGGCATGATAGCGGATGTCAAACTGGGTCCAGGTCAGTCTTTTGGTTCGTCGTCTGCGTAGGCATCACGGAGGAGGTCCATCTCTCTCCCTCTCAAACTATTTGTATTTGATGCACAAGGCCTAGGAAAATGTATGACTTAGGTCAATGGTCATTGCCTTGACAGATACTAGCCTAGCTTCATTGCACAAGAGTATGGTTGCACTGATACGTATGACTATCGCGGTGAGTATGAAAGTGATAAGTGCTAGAATCATTATGGCAAACCAACTCAAAGATGGTACCATGTGCCTCGATCTTTCCTCAATGATGAGGTGAATACATTGGTCTTGTTTGAGGAGTCAGCTTCCAACAATTTCAATCAGCTCGGTTTATGCAAATGTCCTTGAGAGCAAGACCATAGAACTTAACTATAATTGAAAGCCCATCTCAGCCATCAAGTTCGCTATCTTTAAAAATCTTGGAGGACCTTGCGGCTCATTTACAATGAATAATTGTGACATAGCTGTTTTGAACTACGTCCAAACAAACTGTGTTGGTAAGGAGACGTGCACGATCGATGTTGCCACGACAGTATTGGGGACACCGCAATGCAACGGTGTACTACGACTGACAGTAGAAGCGACTTGCTAGACTAATGAAGATTCTCTTTCATGTTTTTATTTAGTATTTGGATTTTCTATTTTTCCAACATAAATGTGCAGCTAAAATTAGCAATTGCGACATTTTATTTGGGAGTCACATGTTGAGGGTTCCTAATTAATATAAATATTATTTAGCTAAAAAAAGTATGATTTTCCAGTTCTTTAACTAAGGAAGCAATGCCATTAAATCTATTCTAAAATTATACATAAAAGTATACAGCTAATAATATACCTATTTTATCATGATTTTGTGGCTTATAAAGTGTTTATCGTCAAGTTGAAAATGATGAAGTAACTCACCATATGCAGCAGAATAGTGTTATCAATTTGTCGATCGACGAGATAGAAAATACTTGAAGTATAAGAAGAACTAAAATAAAAATATTGTGCATTTGAAAGCTATGTAAGATAGAGTTACAAGTTGTTTGCAATTATACAAATTGCATGCAAAGTTGGGAGAATAAACAATTTTGGAGTTCATAATACTTGGTGGTGTGACGACATCAATACTTGGCCATTTTGGTCACAATGTGCTCGAATGTAGTCAGAGTTATTGATGAACTCTTGCTAATTGTGATTCTGCTCCATTTTGTAGATAGGTTGTCTCTGAAATATCCGAAAAAATCTGAGAAGTGGATCGCTTTGTTCAAAATATTAATAAAGGTACTAAAGAATTATAATGAGATTATCATTCCAATATGTCGCAGTCAGAATAGCGACAAAAAATAATCTGTAAGATTTCAAAGATTAACTAGAGAACATAAGATTGAAAAAAAAATTAAGAGTTTAATTTGTCAGGTAGAAGAATTCTTACCTAAAAATATTATGATTGAACAATACAGTCTTAGTTTAAATTGTGATAGCAGACCAATGAAGTTCAACCTCACTTTAACTTAAATTTGATCTTCAATTAATTCTCAATGAAGGAACATATTAATGACATCGAGCTGTTTGACAATTTAACGTAATTTGCTGATCGCAACGTAAATATGATATTTTTTTGGTCATTATATAAATTTAAGTGTGTTGACCTAAATTTTCAGATTCTTGATGATAATAGGATTCGAACCCTTCCAATAGAAGCTTAAAATCGGATCTATTTTCATCCTTCCACACTTGTATTGATACATATATGATATTGGTTAACGATACAAATGTCTAATGATAATATATTCATTCTAATTTTATTTGTTAGAAACTATGAGCAACCAGTCAAATCTTGTATTGTTGACTTTCACATCAAGCTTGAATTAATCCTGTACATTCATTTAGAGTGAATAACATGTTTTCAGGGTGGCAACAACTAGTATCCATGTTCCATTTGACTCTAATGTGATTATTTTTTGTTGCATATCATTTTGCGAACAAGAAAAACGAATAACATCATGGTATGAATGATGTTCATCTTGAAAAATGGTTGTTATTAGGTATACTTGAATTACTAATAAATTGTGACAATGAATATAACACTAAATTATATTTTTTTATAATTATTACATTGAATTACCTAACAGAGAAATCAACGTCAGAGATGACTTTAGATGTTGTGTGGAGATGAGCGAGGGTGGCAACTAAACTAAATAATTTGTATGATAGGCCGATGTGGAAAAAGTTAGAACATTGTGTCTTGACTATGTATTAATGGATCCAATATTTTGACAAACAATTCGAAAGCTTATACCGATGTTGTTGGCCCGTTAATATTCTTATACAGATTTGTCTATGAAGAGACAGAACTATTTTGCTAAATTTTCTTCCTTAAAAAAGGGTCAAAATGTCGGACGTTGGCGTACTGGTGGAAGGCAACAACCAAGAATACCAATCTACATCAAGAATATAAAACGAACGGATAAAAAGTGAAAAATGAAATGAGTGTTTCCGTCAGATTGAGAGGGAAATTGTCAAAATATCAGAATAGTCCCTATATTATATACATTCCTTATTTATACCCACTCCTATTTTTCATGTTGGGCCTAACTACACAAGCCCAATATTAGCCGAACTGCACGTGGGCCATTTCCTAATCACCTTACATTTACATTTTTTGTTGTTGGAACCTAATTGCCTTACATTATACCACGCAAACAATTTAAAGATTTAGAGATATAATTTAAAACATTTGTATAAAAAAACAAAAAAACATATAACAGCTAATCTTTAATATAAAAGAGGCAGAAATAATTTGTAATATAAAGGTGTCGTTCATGTAATTAATCTATTCAAGTAAATTGTCCATTAAATGTGCCACAACAATAATGTACATATGGCACATAACAAGAAACATTAAAATTAGTTTTCTAGTTATTTATAGTTTAATTAAAAAAATTGTGAACAGTCTGAGAGTTGTACCATCTTTAAAAGTTATTACACCAAAAAATTTCAATTAATTAGACATCCAGATATTGGGTGGTATAAACTAAAAAATATACTCTGGCCGGTTGGTAATAGATTAATCGGGACGACATAAATATAAGACTCAGTGGGATGATCATTCATACCCACCTAAACAATTAATTATTTTTGGTCGTCGTCACCTAAACAATTACTTAAAAGACAAACAACAGTTTGGAGGTGGAAAGAGAAGAGAGGCTAGCTATCTCATTAAGCTCTAGCTACCTCTCTTTCTCTCTCCTTCGTTTCATCTCTTTCTCTCTCTCTCTTCTCTCATCCTTTTTTTAAATGTGGGTTCGTGAACTCTGGATTTAATCGTCTCTCAAATCCGTGTAAAAGTCTCCAGAGAGAGAGAGAGAGACTCTGGGGTTTTGGCTAAGGATCTGACTTTCTAGAGAGAGAATTTTGTGAGGTGAGAAGGTAGCTAAGCTATTTGTTTCATCAACTGGGTTTTGCTTGGATCTTATTTATATCTATTTTTGCATTTTTGTTGGATTTCTGTTCATCTCTTGGGTCTAAGTTGTTTCCTTTTAGAGAGTTGCCATAGGAGATCTAAATCTCTTGCTTTTCTGCTTTGACCAGTTACTTTCAGGCAAAAAGCTTTTAGATTTGTCTTGTCCAAGTCCTCTACTTGCTTGGGCTGCTGTTTCTATTATGTGGGTACTTAGAATCTGTTCTTTTTCCTGCTAGTTTTATGAGATTTTCTTGTTAGGTTTCGGAAAAGATGGGTTTTTTCGTTGTTAAGGTTTTAAAGTTTGGTTCTTTCTGGTGCAGCTGTTGTTTTTTCTAAGAGATTTTAGTTGTTGGAGTGATTTGGAGCCCAGAATCCCAAGGATGGAAACATATTGATTGTTTTTATTTGGCGTAGAGGTCACTTCTCTTTTCAATCTGTAGTTCTTTTGAGTTGTTGTTTCCTTTTTTTGGACCTGAAATGTCTTAGTTCAGTCTTAGGCTTTGAATTTTATCATGATTTTGTGGACTGAAACTCACTACAAAGGCAACCTTATCACTATAAATGTCACTATGCTTTAGGTACTTTTCTGTATGAGAATCTTCTTTACTTGCTATACGCTTTTTCTTTATCGCGCTCGTATTTCTCTGTCTTTGTTGTTGTTAGAAATTGTTACTCTACTGAAAATTTGCAAATTGTTTCGATTCTCTGCAGTTGGTTGCACGCGTCGCTGCTGTTTTTAGACCTTCCTGTACATAAAACTTGTGGTTCTGTATATTAGGTTTATTCCCTCGGACCTGCAAGTGTATGGAAAATGTCCTTCCGTAGTATTGTTCGTGATGTGAGGGATGGTTTTGGGAGCTTGTCGAGACGGAGTTTTGAGATTAGACTGCCTGGACATCACCGAGGCAAATCCCATGGTTCAATGGGTGACTTTAATGACCACGAAGTGGTCATTCAGAACAGTCGTTGGGCAAGTCTACCTCCCGAACTATTGCGTGATGTTATCAAGAGGTTAGAAGCCAGTGAGAGTACGTGGCCGACTCGTAGGCACGTTGTTGCATGTGCTGCTGTTTGTCGATCGTGGAGAGAGATATGTAAAGAAATTGTAAAAAGCCCCGAGTTTTCAGGGAAGATAACCTTTCCGGTTTCCCTGAAACAGGTAAAACAATAAAAGCTTTTCTTTTTGTACCATGCATTCCTGTTTAAACGGTTGCTTTAGGGGAGAGTATAACGATTAATATTGTTTGTTTTTTCCCTTTCTCAGCCGGGATTCAGGGATGGAACCATCCAGTGTTTCATTAAGAGAGACAAGTCCAGGTTAACCTACCATCTTTTCCTCTGCCTCAGCCCTGGTAAGCCTTTCTGGTCTCCGTTAACTCATTGGCCTTGTTTATGCTGTATTCTTCGTCCTGTGACCTATTGACAATTTTTCTTGTGATATTCTATTTCATGTGTCCTCTTGTTGTGTAAATCTTTGCTGTTAAGGATGTACCTGTTGTGCTTTCATTCTCTCTACAACTTTAGACTCAACCAAAATTCTTTTCCTGCTTCTGAAGTCTAGCCTTCTTTGTCCTTTTTCGTGCAGCATTGCTTGTTGAAAATGGGAAGTTTCTGCTGTCTGCCAAGCGAACCCGGAGAACAACATCCACGGAGTATGTAATCTCTATGGATGCAGACAACATTTCAAGGTCAAGCAATAAATATATAGGAAAGCTCAGGTAGGAGCCTGTTGTTGGCGTTACTACTCTTCTGGAGCATCAGTATCTTTGCCAAAATGTTTATATGGTCTCTCATGCTATAGGTTAATATAAGTGAGTTGCTTGATATAGCACCGGTTTATACTGTACCTGCATTTTGCCACATTCATGCTATATGATGTTGCATTAATAATTCTGAGATGCAGATGTCTTGAGTATGTGTTCACAGTTTTAAATGCATTTTCCTTGTCACAGGTCGAATTTCCTGGGCACAAAGTTCATAATATATGACACGCAGCCTCCTTACAACAATGCACAACTTTCTCCCCCTGGCCGAAGTAGGAGGTTCAACTCAAAGAAAGTTTCACCGAAAGTGCCAACCGGGAGCTACAACATAGCTCAGGTTTCATATGAGCTGAATGTTCTTGGCACCAGGGGTCCCCGCAGGATGCACTGTACCATGCACTCAATTCCCGTGTCATCCCTTGAGCCAGGTGGTAACGTCCCAGGGCAGCCCGAGATCCTTCAACGCTCGCTTGAAGATTCATTCAGGAGCATTTCTTTCTCCAAATCAATTGATGCTTCAACCGAGTTCAGCAGTGCACGATTCTCCGACATTGTTGTGTCTCGAGGCGAAGATGAGGACGGGAAAGAGAGGCCTTTGGTTCTCCGCAATAAACCTCCGAGATGGCACGAACAACTGCAATGTTGGTGCCTTAATTTCCGGGGGAGAGTGACGGTTGCATCAGTCAAAAACTTCCAGCTCATTGCTGCAGTGCCGCAGCCTGCCGCTGGCGCGCCAACTCCGTCTCAACCAGGCCAGTCTTCTTCCGACCACGACAAGATCATCCTGCAGTTTGGTAAGGTCGGAAAGGACATGTTCACGATGGATTACCGGTACCCGTTGTCCGCATTTCAGGCTTTTGCCATCTGCTTGAGCAGCTTCGACACAAAACTGGCATGTGAATAGATGAAACAGAGGACTATTGAATTGGTAAGAGATAGAGAGCATCATCATTATGTAGTTGTTAATGTTTTTGTCAATCCCGAGAGATTCAGATGAAGGGTTTGTTGTTGTATTGAGCCAATGTACACCTCACAATCCACCAGAAAATGCTGAACATTCAAGCATCGGGGATGACAAGAAGACTTTCCTCATTTTTTTTCCTCTCTTAATTCTCTCTTCCATTATTTGGTCCGAACTATCTCTTATCTGTTGTCTGATGTTATAACAACTTTGTTCCATTTATATGCAAAGAGAAGAGACCATAAAGGACTGCACTTGACAGCTGTATATGCAATCTTCAGCTTATCAACCAATTCAAGTGGAATTTTTAGCCTGAGTAATCTTATTCTCGAGTATAAACAAGTTCTGAAGTATAAACAAGTTCTGAAGTAATCTTATTCGCTAAAGCCAATTATTTTCTGAAGTATAAACAAGTTCTGAAAAATATTCTTTGATAAGAATGGCCAAATTAGAGCATACATAGCTTTCCGTAAAAAAACGAGAAGTCATATTCTGATGGTCGATTTGTCGTCTGTACACCAAGAGACCAGAGGCCACGCAAACGATGTCCAAGTCCATTTTGGCTTGCGGTTCTATTTGTGTCGATGACATGGTAGGTACAGAAAATGAATGACAATTCGGTACACCGTTCAACTACCAACCAATTATATCATCCTGGTAAAATATAACAAATTGGATTCTTAAAAAATATCAACATTAAAATTTGTGAAAAAAAAGAATAACCATCATTTAAAGTTTTATTTACGAAGTTAAATTAGTTAGTTTATCGAAAATGATTTTGATGTTTGCCATGGTATATGATTGACCATCGACTAATATATACTATTGTTCTCTATGGAGTTTCCATGAGGCACTTACATTTGGCAAAACCGTAGATTCGCCGAACGGCACAAGGCAACAATTATTGTTACGTTGGACACGATATTTCTTATGTTATGATGTAATAAAATCGTGTACGTATGCATAAAATCTTAAGCCTAGATTTGGCAAGATTGATTTCAGTTGTTGAAGGAATTTCGTTAGAAATAATTTGGTTTGAATGAGATTAGAGAATGAGGTTGGGGGAGGTGAATATTAAGTAAAATAAAAGTCAACGGAAAGTGGCCGTCGGGGGAACAATAAGTGAGAGAAATCTGGGCGTGAGAGTAAAGATATGCAAATCATTGACTTTTAGTTTTTTTATACACAAAATTTTGTTACCTATCAATAAAATAATCGCCTTAGTGCAATCATTGACTTTTAGTTAAATCTACGTCTTATCGTTAAAGTTACATTGTCGTTTTCGTCATACCAAACTTTTCATTGAGGACCAAAATAGTTTAAGTGATATAGCTTAGATTTTATTCTTAAATTAAAATCTTCAAAGAATATAATTGAAAAAACCACCCCTAATAATCATTTCTAGCCGTAATTACAAATCATCTTTCATTATCAATTATGTATCCACAGGTATAACTATACGTGCTCCAATGTTCATCCGGGCGATTTTATTTTCAATCACAAGAGAATGTTGTAGAAATGAGGAAATTTCAATTACATCAAAACTTAAAACATCTGGATTAATTAGCCAGCAAGTTTAATAATGATATGGAGTCATATTATTTATAAAAATTCAATATTTTTATAGTGAATTTTCGACATTCAAGTTCGAGAATCGTCAGGGTTAATTATAGATAGTTTTATCAATTATGTCCTTTCCATATCAATTATGTCCATCCAATTGGTAACGTTTGGACCCATAATCATCTCTTAATACTTGGACATCGGTATCCCATTCGATTTTGAACACTGTAAGGGTGACATTTAAATCAAAAGGAAACAGTTGAACAAGCCTTCATCGTTCGAGTCATCATCACAGAATCACACTAGTTTCAGTAACATGTGCTCCCATTTAGCACATTAAGGAAGCAAACTTGGGAAACTAATAGTTTGGCATTCATATGAATATGCTCGGACGTCCTCGGTCAGTTTACCAAATAATTTTACCACATCCTCAAATCAGTATATAGGAACTGGCTTGTAGAAAACGGCTACCATAATGAACTAGTTTTTCTATTTGTCTTGCAGGAGGGATGCTGATAAATGTTACAAGCAAGATCACTCTACCTCACCATTATCAGCTCATGGTCTGTTTCCTCGACTTTCTCTTCATTAGAACGCTGTCGAAACCATATGGACATAGTTAGCAAACAGATCGTGAAAGGTAAACACGAGCAAAATCATCATGCCGAACAGTTAACAGAGCATAGCGGTGTAGATCATGAAGAATAAACAAAACAACCTTACATGCAGATGTCAGTTCATCCTGATATCTATCAACGTGAATGTTTTGAAGATTTTGTGCTGATAGTTGACCGGTCTGTGGCCCCTGAAGAAGGTTCACGGACACGTTCTCTCTTTGCACTTTTTGATTGTTCCCCAGGTTGAGAAAAGTGACTCTTAGTCATGCTACTATGCATCTTGCCTGAATGCTCCCTTGATAAAATTGAGCTAGTAGGCTTAGAACTTCGGGTGGGAGTGGCAGACGAGCTTCTTAATGGGGGCATCTTTCGTTTAGACAACTTTGTGCTTTCTCGTTCCTCAAGCTTTTCTGGGTCAGGGTAATGAACAATGCATACTCGACGTGCTATCTCGCCAACTGCAAATGCAAGTAGTCAATATCCTCAGAACAATATTCAAGACATCACAACCAACACAACTAATGTCGTCAAACGAAAGACGCATATAATTGAATGATAAGCCAGGAAAATTGATGATAGTTAGATAATACGGAAGGATAGCCCAAAATCACCTGTAAATATCACGAATTTAACAACTGCCACCTTATAATTTTAATTGCTGCAATCTAGACCTCACACTTGCATAATTTAAGAATTAGCTCCTTAAGTTCTCTGAGGAAACCCTTTCTATCATTGGTTCCCATTAACTACTGGCAATTTATCAGCAAGTCATGAATTATTCGAGGAGCATAGAATTACCAATTGGCTTGATATTGAAAATATTGTCAAGTCCTACACAAATGCCTCCTCTAAATGCAAGCAGATATAGCTGCTCCAGCAAGCAAAGAACAAGAATTATACTGAATTAACAGACTTAATTACATAAATAGAGAACCCTCGTCTGGCCAAAAAGTGAAGTGACAAAGGCTTAATTCTAAGCATGCAAATTGATGTCTATTTAATTTATCAATTGGGAGCAGCAAATTGAAGTCTCACCGATTTTAGTTCCCGAGGGAGTGGAAAGGAACACAGTTCCATCTGGTTCTTGCCCAGCCACGCTGACTACATCATACGACTCACCTGCCAAAAGTAAAGGAAACAAAACACAACATTTAGCCAGAGCCTCGTATTTAAAAACTTCTTTTCTATTTCAACAGAATAAAAAATGAGAGTTGGGGGAGTGTACCAGATGAACCTTCGAAGTTCGCCAAATGTCCACCATCCACTAGATTCAGCGATATCTCTTTGCCATGAATATCGGGAAGCTGCAGTCACGATAAGAAGAAGAACAAATCATTAACGGCATGAACAACCACGTTTATCGAAAAATCGCACTCTTTATATTCAGGCATCCAGGAAAGTCCACCAATTAAGCGGATGAATTATACAATAGGTGGGGGAATAATCCTCAGTTCCTCATCCCCAGCGAAAAGCATTCGAATTAGAAAGCTTCTCGATCTCAAACTCTCAGCGGGAACCATTCGACCAGTGCCTCACTGGCTTATAACATCATATTTTTTTGTTTTTGGGTTGAAAAACCACCCAGTATCCCAACACCCACCTAATCATTCTAGCCGGACACCGTCCTCTCCCTACAGAGTTCAACACAGCTGAATTCTCCTATTCCAACCAGTGCCTCACTGGCTTGTAACATTTATCATTTTTCAGGGTTTCCTAAAACTACCCAACATCCCCCGGAAAGCAACCAACCGGATAGTTCTAGCGCCTTCTTTCTACCGAGAGATTAAATCAAAACCTCTGGGGTTAATTAAGCTAGACCAACAAGATGGTCAGTGACAACAAGTGGTTAGTTCTGTGGGGTTGGGGCATATTATCGAACAGATTGCGAGCAATAATAGGAATACAACAAACCTCGTTGAGAGGCCACTGGAAGAGCCAGAGCTGAGAGGATTCGGTCAAGTCGAGATCGACGAGAGGGTTTCTCGAATCTTGTTCGAATTCTGCCGCTGGCTTGTACGTCCGTTCCGCCGTCTCCTGCTCGTTCGCTACCATGGCTCGTAGTTAGTTGTACCAGAGAAAGCCACGCAGTTGGAGAGGAGGAAGTTTATGCTGTGGCCCCCCACGCCCCTGCTGCTTGAGTATGGCCCTAATCGAGGTTTTAGGGTTTCCCAGTGAGATTCTTGTAATTGTATAACAAATGTTATACGTTTATAGAGTTAAACTTCAGTTTTTTTTTCAAATGAATCTAAAAAATTAATAAGTTTTAGAAAAATTTACAGCTTTATAGTAAAAAAAAATTTGTTGGATAAAGATTCGCCCTTAATTGTCATAATAACAGAATTTATTACTAGACTAATAAATTTCGTAACTATTTTACTAAGTATAAGAAATCATAAGATTTGTAATAGATACTAAGATTTATGACGTCGGTTGACAGTGAGTATTTGAATGGTTTTTTTTTGGGTTCTACTTAATGAAAGTATTTGTAATAGGATGTGATTCATGAATTTGCACACGTGATAGAGAAGCGAGTAATACACAAAGGTGTACGACCGTAATAGACACCAAATTTGCATAACACACACCATTCAAGTGACACATGAATATAAACATTCGTGTTTCTTTCTAAGCCTCCGAGCATTTAGGCAGTGAAATCTAATTTTAGTTTCGAACACGTGAGATAAGACGAGTTAATGATAAATCTTTATTATGATCCTGTGACGAACTTGTGAAGACGAAGATACTTGCGAAGTGTCTTTGTTACAACATGTATATATGTTAAATGATTTTAAGTGAATTTGTTCATATTTAGATTTATGTTAATATTAATGAGATTTATATGCATGAAATCTTTTATTATTATCATAGTGATATGAGCTTTGATCTAACTTAAAAATATTTTTTACAAAGAAAATGTTTTGTAAATTTTTATTTGAAAATGAGATTTGTTGGTAAAGATTTTTTCCATGAAAATACCTAATGTTGTCCTTTCATAAATGATTAGAAACTCCTAAGTATCTATGTGTAACTTGTGCGTGGAATGCGTATAAGAATCTATCCTTATTAGCACATGCGAGAAATCTCTAGGAACTAAAGTGAAATTTCTGCAATCTGACAACATACAAGGAGCTTGTCCTTATTTGCTAGCTGGACGCTAATAAGAAATTTGTCCTTATTTGCGAATCCAAGAAATCATAAAATACTAATCTGTAATTAGTCAGGAAAAATCCCCAAAACACGAGAGAACCCTAATTTCTGAATTGGAAAACCCTCATTTCTCTTCTTGATTCTCTCTCGTCAATGAAATCGAATATCGTTGATTCCCGTCAACCCACTCCCTTCAGACATCATCCGATTAGTCTGGACCAACATGGGTCTACGATGATTGATGGTTACAAAGAAGAACACTGAGGATCAACATTCGGGTGAAAAGAGCGATTATCAGAATTTTATTTGGGCTAAACTCCTGATTTTGGTATTGGGCCAAATTAAAATATGGTCAGATTTTTTCTGACGTGTGGGCCAGATCTAAATTTAGGTTCGTAAGGGCCTAGGCCCAAAAACGAATAGAACGATTTAAGAAAAAAATAATAAATAAAAGAGGAAATAATGTGGACAGGCCTCGTGGGCCTGATCAAAAGTCCAACCTGCTTTACCAAAGGGGAAGAGTCAAAGCGGGCCCTTTATTTAATGGGCTTAGTGTCGTTATTTTGAGCTGTTAGGGCAAATTACTTCCTAGTTCCTAGATTTAATCAAAATTTCTTCTAGGGTCCTTGCGAATTTTTTTTGTTTGGTGCTACTGTTCATCCGAAATTACGAATTTAGTACCACTACTTTTTTTTATCAAAATGGTGTTTCTCTCTCCAAATGCCGGGTTTTAACTCCGATCTGACCGAATGCCAGATTTTTAATCCGACCAAATCAGAAGGCGGGTTAAAAACCCGACATCATGTTGAGAAAAAAAAATCTAGCACTACCGGGTCGAATTTTTAGCCCGCTTTACGATCCGGTTGACCAATTAAAAATATGACATCCATTTGGTTTCATAAAAAAGATCTCAAAAATTTATGTGGATAAAAAAAAATTCTCGATTCGAACATCCGAGCACCAAGATATTGCTCTTCAAAGTTTTTTTTTACATAATCACTCAATTTGTTTTGAATTTTTTGAGTTTTTCTAAACTTTATAAAAATACTAAAAAAGACATTAGAAAATTTAACCATCTTTTGAATTTTTTAAAAATTTTTTTTAAGATACAAAAAAATAAGATAGGAGAAAAAAATTATTTTTTTTGAAATACACAAATTCTTTTTTCAAATTAACAAAAAAATTAAAATTTCCTAAATGGTGTCTAGATTGCCGGGTCCGAACAAAAGACGAATTTTTTCCGTCTTTCTATTATTTTTGCATTTTTTAGAATTTATAAAAATTCAGAAATCTCAAAAAAATTCAAATTGAGAGATTATGTAAAAAAAAACTTGGAAGAGCAATATCTTGGTGCTCGGATGTTCGATTCGAGAAATATTTTTTTGAATCCACATAACTTTTTGAGATCTATTTGATGAAACCAATAAAGGGTAGAAAACTAGATGCCAGGTTTTTAATTGGTCAACCAGAATGGAAAGCGGGTTAAAAACCCGGCATCTGATAATGCCAAATTTTTTTTCTCAGCTGGATACCAAGTTTTTAACCCGCCTTCTGGTTTTGTCGGATTTAAAATCTGGCATCCGGTCAGCTCGGATTTAAAACCCAGCATTTTGAGAGAGAAACACCATTTTGATAAAAAAAAATTTAGTGGTACTAAATTCGTAATTTTGGGTGAACAATAGCACCAAACAAAAAAAATCTGTCCTTACTCTCTTATAAATTATTTAGCCATTCCTAGTTTTTGCAAAACTGTTGGTATGAGATCCCTATTAACTTTTCCTGGCGAAGACCGATATGGAAAGACAAAAATAGATCTATCTATCTCTTTAAAACCACTGAAAACTAGATCTATCTATCTCTTTTATCCTATATTATCTACATCTCTAGTGCCCTCACCATAACGACTTATAGAGTTAGACCTCAGCTTCACGACTTTCGGAGCTCGACCTCGATTTCCCCAGCTCGGTCGTGCAGTATAGATCTGGGCACTTAGTCTAGATCTGGAGGGGGCATCAATGGGATATTATTTGACATAAGTTGATTTTTTGAATATGATTTGATTGAACATGAGTTGGGCCCTTTGGCAGATGTTTAATCGTCCCTCGCCATCGAGAGAGCAAGAGATGGGAGCTAGAGGAATAAGGCTCATGGCGTGGTTCTCCTAAACATCTACTTGGTGTTTCTCAAAACTGACAAGGCACGACGGAGGAGAGAGGTTGAAGGATTTTATGTTTCTGGATTTACATCTCGTGAATACCGGAGTGATGGGAGGAAGAGGAGGGAGGCGACAAGGCAGACGAAGTCTAAGAGGCGTCGCTATCATCCGGGATAGTAGCGATGAGGATTAACAACTTCTGATCTCTCTCCCTCTGCTCTCTACTACCCACCACGATCACCAATTTCTCATCTCCCATCTAAAATGCCGTCGTCTAGGACTTCGCCTCCAACCGCCCGCTGTTGCGCATTTTATTGTAGGGAAAAATCCACTTTAGTACTCTGTAGTTTGACGCGTTCCCATCTAAGTTCCTGTGGTTTAAAAAAGTTATAACCTGTCCCCGAGCTTCCAATTTTCCCATCTAAGTCTCGCTGAACCGGTTCGATTCATTTTTTTTTCAAAACTCATCGTTTTGACTAATGACGTAGACTGCCACGTGTATTTTTCGATCCAAATAGTTATTCCGACGTGGAATTGGTAAATTATATTTTTAATACCTATTTTTAATTTTTTTTTCAAAAACCTCTCTTCTCTAAAGAAATCATAAATCATCAAAACATCAAAAGCCCCCAATTCCTCTTTCGGCAGCCACTTTTCTTCCTCTCCATCATAATCCTCAATTCATCTCCTGGAAGTCCTATTTCCCAATTTTGCCAAATCGTGAAGAACTTTTAAAAAATTCATCCCGAGTAAAACTGTACGGCCTCTATCCAGAAGGAAGACACGGCAGCGGCTAAGGAAGAGGAGCCGAGGCTAACGAAGTTGAGGTTGTCATGGAGGGAGAAGAAGCAGAAGTCGTCGGCGAGGGTGACCACGTAGGCCATCGATGGATTCAAGAAGTTGCTCCGAGAATTTTACATCACTAAGGCCATCGTTGTCGAACCCGAATACCGACGAAAGCTTCACGACCGTGGTCCTCCTGTACAACAGTACAAGAACCTAAAAATTAGGGTTCTTCTCACGATTCCTTATTTCTACAATTTCCCCCTTTTGATTCAGCCACTTTCCCACTTTTCTTCACGATAAGCTTGGGTTCGAGGAAGACGAGGGAGGCCCGGGCTGTCTAGGGTTTTGGGGATAGGGGGTTCGGGTTTCAAGAGCTTTGGTTCGGAAGCTGACATCAACATGATTAGGGAGGCAGTTGATGGTGCTGGAGTCAAGGCGGAGGAGGAGAAGAGGATGTGCCTTTGGGGATTTAGGATTTCTTTGGAGAAGAGGGCTTTTTTGAAAAGAATATAAAAAAAAATTTAGATATCCAAGTCGTAATAAGCCAGCCACGTCCAAAAATTTACGTGGACAAAAGTTTTGCGTGGCAGGACAACTCAGCATAGCAAAACGGGACATTTCATGGAAAGCGAATCGAAGCGGTTCAACGAGACTTAGATGAGAAAATTGAAAGCTCAAAGACGGGTTATAACTTTTTTAAACCACAAGGACTTAGATGGAAACGCATCAAAACACAGGGTACTAAAATGGACTTTTCCCTTTATTGTATTACTAATATGATTCTCGATGTACAACTTTCATAATTTACTCGAAGTTATGTAGATAGCTATGTGCTTAAAGAACATACATTTAACGAGCTATAAATTTGTTTATAGTTTAGTCTAAGGACATACTCAATTAACGAGTTGACCACTTAAAAGATAAGGTGTCCACATGAGATGTGTGACTCGATCAACAAACTAGCTATGGGGTATGCGGCATCTTTCGTTTAGACAACTTTGTGCTTTCTCGTTCCTCAAGCTTTTCTGGGTCAGGGTAATGAACAATGGATACTCGACGTGCTATCTCGCCAACTGCAAATGCAAGTAGTCAATATCCTCAGAACAACATTCAAGACATCACAACCAACACAACTAATGTCGTCAAACGAAAAACGCATATAATTGAATGATAAGGCAGGAAAATTGATGATAGATAGATAATACCGAAGGATAACCCAAAATCACCTTTAAGTATCACGAATTTAACAACTGCCACCTTATAATTTTAATTGCTGCAATCTAGACCTCACACTTGCATAATTTAAGAATTAGCACCTTAAATTCTCTGAGCAAACCCTTTCTATCCTTGGTTCCCATTAACTACTGGCAATTTATCAGCAAGTCATGAATAATTCGAGGTGCATAGAATTACCAATTGGCTTGACATTGAAAATATTGTCAAGTCCTACACAAATGCCTCCTCTAAATGCAAGCAGATATAGCTGCTCCAGCAAGCAAAGAACAAGAATTATACTGAATTAACAGACTTAATTACATAAATAGAGAACCCTCATCTGGCCAAAAAGTGAAGTGAAAAAAAAGGCTTATTGCTAAGCATGTATATTTCT
The DNA here is from genome assembly GCA_012979155.1 of Hypericum perforatum. Lineage (NCBI taxonomy): Eukaryota > Viridiplantae > Streptophyta > Magnoliopsida > Malpighiales > Hypericaceae > Hypericum > Hypericum perforatum. The sequence continues at coordinate 45,158 of SOPF01027058.1, read as the reverse complement.
CTATTTAATTTATCAATTGGGAGCAGCAAATTGATGTCTCACCGATTTTAGTTCCCGAGGGAGTGGAAAGGAACACAGTTCCATCTGGTTCTTGCCCAGCCACGCTGACTACATCATACGACTCACCTGCCAAAAGTAAAGGAAACAAAGCACAACATTTAGCCAGAGCCTCGTATTTCAAAACTTTTTTTCTATTTCAACAGAATAAAAAATGAGAGTTGGGGGAGTGTACCAGATGAACCTTCGAAGTTTACCAAATGTCCACCATCCACTAGATTCAGCGATATCTCTTTGCCATGAATATCGGGAAGCTACAGTAATGATAAGAAGAAGAAATGTAATTAACCGCATGAACAACCACGTTTATCAAAAACTCATGTTCTTTCGGGCGTCCATGAAAGAACCAATTAAGAGGATGAATTATACAATAGGTGGGGGGAATAATGCTCAGTTCCTCATCCCACAGCGAAAAGCATGAGAGCTTCTCGATCTCAAAGTCTCAGCCGGAACCAATCGACCAGTGCCTCACTCACTGGCTTATAACATCATCATCTTTTATTATGGGGGGTTCAAAAACTATCCAACGTCCCCCCGAAAAAGCAATTAACCGGATAGTTCTAGCGCCTTCTTTCTAACGATAGATTAAATCAAAGCCTATGGGGTTAAGCTAGACCAACAAGATGCTCAGTGGCAACAGAGAGCTAGTTCTGTGGGGTTGGGGCATTTTATCGAACAGGTTGCGAGCAATAATAGGATACAACAAACCTCGTTGAGAGGCCACTGAAAGAGCCAGAGCTGAGAGGATTCGGTCAAGTCGAGATCGACGAGAGGGTTTCTCGAATCTTGTTCGAATTCTGCCGCTGGCTTGTACGTCCGTTCCGCCGTCTCCTGCTCGTTCGCAACCATGGCTCGCCTTAATCAAGGTTTTAGGGTTTTCCGGTTTTATTATTTTTGTTTCCAGACTCCAACTTGCTACGTCCTATTTACTGTTTACCTCGAAGACCTTCTTGTAATAATATATGTTAATACTTTTTAACAAATTTAACTTAGTTTTTTTAAGTCTATCTAAAAAATTATTAAGTCTTAGAAAATATACAGCTTTATACTAAAATAATATCGGAAGAAAAACTATACTCTATTATTTAAAATTAATAACTTTATTTGGATCAGAATATTTTTCATTAATGGTGTTGGACTTAAAGCTATAGACATTTATTATTGGGTTTTTTGGATTTGGGTCCATTAGGTCCAATAGGCTAAATGACTTGGGGTGTGAAGTGGTGTCCATGTGGTGTACCATGTGACGCTTGCGTGGATGTCGGACATATTTTTCATATGTTATCGACATTTTTTTATATGATATCGAGATTTTTTTCATGCGATAATAAAATGTGTATTTTTTATTATTTTTATTGTTCTTAGAATAATATGTTTTTCATGTGGTTCGACTAGTGTGAGTTTTTTCCATTTTGGTCCCATGTATTTTGGATTTTTGCAAAAATCACTCAACATGTTTATTTTCGTGTTTTTTTATTATTTTTTTTCAGAATGATATTTCTTTCATGTGATACCGACTAGTGTTAATTTTTTTTATTTTGATCCCTAATTTTTGAAGTTTTGCAAAAAAAAAAACTAACGACATATATATATCTTTCATTTTTATTTTCTTGAGAATGATAAGTTTTCATTAATATTGACCACTGTGGATTTTTTTTGGTCCCGTAATTCTTGATTTTTTGCAAAATAATTATATACGTATGATTAAGGAAAAATATTATCTAGCACTCAATCCAACCATCTGTACAATTATCATCGTCTTCACTCTTTTTCAAACATTCCTCATCTCCAAGAGAAATTATTAGTAATCCTTCTAGTATATGGAGCGAGTTACCATATTTCAGAAATAATATTTTTTTTTTACACAAATAGTCATACTTGTCTAAAGTTGAACGAATTTCCGTCAATTCATCTACTTACATCCGTATTTATCCTTGTGTTGTAATGCACTCTAGGTTCGGTTCGTCTTTAGTTTCTGCTTCTTGTTCAGTTGTGACATTAGCACCTCCATGGACGACGTCTTCTCTGTTCTTCCCCCACAGTACACTGTAGAGCCCACCCACTAGCAAAATACCCCCACCAACACTGCAACAACAGGCCCCCAAATTTTTTTTTAACTTGCATACCTTTTGTTTAAGGTCCAATACCATTGGAGACAAAAGGGAAAAAAAAACTATAGTAGAAAGATATATTTAGATTTGATTTTTGGACACACACCTTCCCAGGTAAAGAGTCTCTTTCCAAATGATTGCTGATAAGGTGGCTGTAATAATCAGTGCTAATGGTGTAAACATGGCGGTGAAAACTGGGCCTTTCCGTTGTATAGCCCACACTTGCAACCAGTAAGTTATTCCGTTGATAATTATCCCCTGCAACAATACCCGTTGTAATATCCTAATAAAATTTTCA
>SOPF01027058.1:28528-42682 GCA_012979155.1 Hypericum perforatum | reverse complement strand
ATTCAGAAGAGCTTTGCGGGGGTGCCATTGAATAGTTAAAAAATCCGCGCTCGTTTACGAAAATCAAAATAGAAGCAGATTAGTATTGAGTGAAAGAATTCTCTGATAGAGAACAAACAACATTGACTTTAATGAATTCAACTTATCAGAATATAGAAAAAAAAGAAAATTCACAGAACAAAAGAATTCATATGTATGTTTTCAGAATTTATACATAGTTTATCATTTTTGTATTTAATAATATGATAATATAAAGAAATAGATTTGAACATACACAATAGGCGACGGCGAGTAGGTGAACGTCCCACCCAAGCTTCCAGGCTGATGGGTTTCTTCTCTCAACGGCAATGGCCCAAATAGCCGACTGGATGCAGCTAAAGAAGCACTGCAGAGTGGTTAGTCGCAATTTTGCTGGGTATTGTTTGACAAGGCCACCCTGTAAATTAGAAGTTTATTACAGTATCAAAAGCATGTTATCTTTTATTAATCAGAAGTATAGATTAACAAATCCAAACCCTTAGATGAATTAAAATAGAGTAGGGATACCACATTAGAAGTAGTAGTTCGGTGCCGCCACCAAAAAACAGAGACCATTTTTTAACAAAACTTTCAATTTTGGATCCACATAAAACTCAATTTGCGCCGTCACGAATTTAACTTTTGCAGCTAGTCTCTAATAATTGTAAATGATAAGTATATTTTCCCATTAAATCCACATGAACTAAAACTTAGATTAGTCATCCAATTCATCGATGCAATGAATGTAATTCTAATGAATCAATTGGAATCTGTTGTTAGAAGGTGAGAAATACAGAGTAAGAAACCTGCAAAACAAGCCAGAGAGACCAAAAAATGTTAGCAGAGATCATGATAAGAGAGCCCTTTATCCACTCCACTCCATTGGATCCACCACTTGTCGTCTGGTGATCAGATTTCAAGATACCAATTGTTGGTCCCTTCACAAAAGCAAACACAATTGCCCCAGAGACTCCACAAACAGAACCAAGAACCTTGGCTATTCCGGCCACGTGCTTCACTGTAATGCTCTCCATTCTGCAATACGAAAGACGAAATAAATTCACACGTCGAAAAAACAGATCCTTCACACTCGCAGTTGTTTACCTTAGCAAGGAGGCAATGATAAATGTGATGGCTGGTATTGTATTAGTGGTTGCAGCTGCAAATGTTGCTGTGGTGTAGTTCAATGCAATGTAGTAGAGGTTCAAGCACATAGTAAGCCTGAAATAGGTTTTAGAAACCCATAAGTGTAATAAATAGGTTTCTTTGGTCATGAAAAAGATTGAATTTCCTTGGCTCGCCATTTAACACTTGAGTCAGTCTATAGATCGAGTATAATAAGTATGAAAATAAAGTAATATTTATATAGATTCATACCCAAAAAAGGAGACCAAGAAGATCTTGGAGAGGGAGTTGTAAGACAAAGGAGCAGACTTGTTGCTACAAATGTAGAGAAACTTCAAAGTTGAGGAATATCATAAATAATTAAGAGATTCAAATGCATGCATGCATAACAATATGTAAGACATCTGAATCGCCGTATAAATATGATCCAACACAACTCGATTATAGATATTGAAAGTTACAAAGAATGGGTGGGTGCATGCATGCGTTTAAATGATCTATTCAATGACCTTTCCAAGAAGTAGGCAAAAGGGGATAATGCAACTGTGGCGAAAAGTTGGCGGTAGAACACAAAAACGCAAGGACTGGTTCCTTCGGACATTGCTGTTTTTGACAGTAAAGCCATTCCAGCGTATAGACACTGTGTAAAGATCATGGCCATGTAAGGATTGTGCTTCTCCATGGATATTTGTTTGAGATTACTTTGACGGAAAATGTTTTTTGTGAACGTATTTATAGCCAAATTTTTAACATCAAAAATTGAAACACTGAATCTTTGCTAATTCAGATAAGCATTGTGTGATCCGGGAAAATATCTTTTTCCTTACCTCCGCACTTGCTTGTGGCTTGTGGAGTGGTGGTAAGTCGGACCCAATCTAAAAAATCCACACTATTTTTGGAGTATCAGCTCATAAAGAAGAAAATCTGCATTACGCACGAGGATCAAACACTACTCGCTTGCTATCCCGTCGAAGTTGATACCTGTCTGCTAACACATTCCACTATATCCTGTGACTGGAAAGCACTACCAGGAGAAGCAAAAATATCAGCTCGATTAAAATGCCGAAAATACGGAAGGCACCATAGCAAGAAAAAAACAAAAACATGAACAGGCAAAGCCACCCAAGCATACTGACAAAGCCAACATGTAATAATGAATTGGCGGAACAACCAATCTAACCTAGTAGCCACCTAAATAAAAGTAGTGGTATTTAATCTAGTGGTACAAAGAATAGCTTATTTTAATCTGTTTTGCAGATTTTAAAATTAATTCTTTTGTCATATTGAACCAATGTATCAAATAAATCTAATGCAAAAATAGTGGGCATCTAGTTTTTTTAAATTTCCTTACCACATGATTAGAGGCATTAGCTTGTGTTGATTTTAGGGAAGTTTTTTTCGATCTAAAACTTAATGAAGAAATCAACGAGAGAGAAATTAGGAGAAGAACAATAATCATCCTCATTTTTTGGTTTTTTTCTCTTACCAAATGAAAAAAAAGAGATGAATCATTATTTTACATCCATCTAGGGTCTTTGTCCAAAATGATGTTATTTTCAACCAAAATACCAAATATAGTATACCTTTCAAATTTATTCCAAATGTAGTAGATCAAACAAAAATTGAATCTCTCCCCTCAAATCAAATTTCTTTTTCGGATTTCCCCTAAAAAAAAAATTCTTTTTCGGGTTTGTGTCTTAACATTTATCAAAATTTTTAATTTTAGAAATCAAATCATTTATTTTGACCTACAACTTAAATCAAAAAATTAATGCGAATTAAGGCACATATCGAAATTTTTTTAATCTAGGGTTATCGAGTACCCCTCCATGTAAACTCTTTAAGTAAAGTTTTTAAATTTTTTTTTTGACCTTCTTACTCCGTCGTCCATTCTCCTCTCGAGCCCGCCGTCACTTGGCCTCCCCATGAGCCCCACCGTCGGCTGTCCTCCCTAACACCGTGGTGCGGTGTGCCCATCATCCTAGGCCTCCCCGACGCTAATGGTGTGGGGACTAGCTGTTATGAGGACATTTCAGGGATCCAGAAATCATTGGAGTTGGCCGGAGATTCGTCGTGAGAGCGAGGAGAATCATCGGAGAAGAGAGCTGATGAGTCAGCTATCATCGAGGAAGAAGGCAGCCGTTACGACCGTTAAAAGTCGTTTCTTTAGCCGTGCAACGACTGGGGAAGGACGTGGGTACGTGGGAGTCGTTACCGGAAGGACACGAGTCACTCCCTCGGCTTCCCCGTGATATGTATTTTCTTTAGTACGTGTGATTTTTGGATTATTTCAGTTTAATCCTTGTACTAGTTCAATTTTATCTTTCAATGTGTAATTTATTGTTGTTTTAGTCCAGACAGTTATGTTTCTGTGTATTTAACGTTCTTGGTTGTAAGTTATGAACTCAGGGAATGAAAAATCTTAGGGAAAATTAGGCTAAGACCTCTATACTTTGAGGATTCAACCGTTTTAGTCCCTACTGTTTCAAAACTATTCTTTCAGTCCCTACTATGCAAAATAACATAGACGTTTAGTCCCTAGCGGATCAATCGATGATGTCAACAGTCAACATAAATTTTTTTAAGATCATTATACCCTTTTTTTTAATCTAACCCATCCGACTCGACTCGACCCAACTGACCCAACCCGCATGACAGAAATCGTTGGTTTAACTTCTCACACGTGTCCCACGAGTACCACCAAGAGACCCTCGACAACCTCCATGCTGCCATGTCCTTCATCGGTATGCTCTGTTCCATCATGCTCGACACCAAGGGCCCCGAGATCTGCACCGACTTCCTCAAGGACTCCAAGCCCATCTAGCTCACCAAGGGCTGGGAGATCACCATCTCTACCGACTACAACTTCAAGGGCAACAACACCATCTCCTTTACCATCCTCTACTGCCACCCCGATGAGGGCCTTTTTAGGCATTGTTGCAAGAACTCTGTTTTGCTCGGGGAGCATAAAAATGTCAACCTCCTCGGCATCATCGTTGATCTCCCCACCCTCACCAACAAGGACAAGGAGGATATCCTTGGTTGGGCATCCCTAACAAGATCGACGTGATCACCCTCTCCTTCGTCCGCAAGGGATCTAACCTCGTCTAGGTCAGGAAGCTCATCGGTGACCACGCCAAGACCATCCTCCTCATGTCCAAGGTTGGTTGGTTTGACCAGCTTCTAATATGAGATCTAGATCTAGATTTGAGGACTCTTGATGTCAGTTGGATCAGGTCGAAGGAAGAGTAAAGCTTGATTTCTAAGGATTTATTTACCAGAGAAGCAAAGAAAATTTGAAATCGTCTATAGGAAGGAGAATCGACCGACAAAGATGATGTTGTTTTCATTGATACATAGATTGAGGTTCTGGGATGGAGTGCTAGATGTTAAAAAAGATGATTTTTTGTTTAGTTTGGTTGGGCAGAGGATGAAGGTAGAGGATTTTTTTTCGCTATGAAGGGGATGAACAAAAGATCTTGCATCTTCTTCTTTAAGCTTATTTTATTTCATTGTTTAATTTTGAGTTAAAGTAATGTGGAAGAATTCGTTGTTTAATTGATTACGAGGGTTCTATGGTGTTTTGGAGGCTTGAAGAAGATGTTTCGTTGTTTAAGATGATGAACAAACCCATTGAAGACTCTAATGAGTTGATACATCGAGAAGGAGGAGGTACTGTTCGCTATCTCCACCGATGATTTATGTCACGTAGGTTAGGTGAGTTGGGTCAAGTCGAGTCAGTTGGTTTAGATTTAACATAAGGGTATAATGGTCTTAAAAAATTTATGTTGACTGCTGACATTAGCGATTGATCCGCTAGGGACTAAACGTCTATATTATTTTGTATAGTAGAGACTGAAAGAGTAGTTTTGAAATAATAAGGACTAAAATGGTTGAATCTCCAAAGTACAAGGGTCTTAGCCTAATTTTTCCAAAATCTTATGGTTGTGTCAACCATCTCTCTTCCAATCTTTGATTTCTTCTCAACTTCTAATCTGAATTTCTGTAGACAGTTCGACAATTCTTTGTAAGTGTTCTTGTGAAGATTATCAAATTGTATTGGTGACTTAATATTTTTCTGAAGAATATCTTCCATCGAGGGTCTTCCATTGTCACATGGGACTACTACTATTTTGGTGGTTATGGATCGATTAAGAAAGTATAATCATTTCTTGCCTGCGACATCCATTTATTGTAGAATCTGTTGCTTGACTCTTCATGGATAATATCTTTAAACTTCATGGTCTTTCAGAAGTGATTATGACAGACATAGATCCGATTTTCTTGAGCAGTTTCTGGTAGGAAATCTTCAAGCTGCAAGGTGTGGAATCAAAAATGTCTGCATATCATTCACAAACTGATGGACAAACTGAGATTGTCAATAAAGGATTAGAAACATATTTGCATTGTATGACGCATGATAAACCTCAGGATTGGAGCAATTGGTTATATTTAGCCGAGTTTTGGTACAACTCTACATTTCACACTTTTGTAGTTGTTTCCCCTTTTGAGGCTTTTATATGGTCAACCTCCACCTATTCATCTACCTTATTTTGTGAGAGCTTCGAAGTTGGAGGCTATTGACAGATCATTGGTTGCTCGTGAAGAAAACCTAAAGCTATTGAAATATCATCTCGAACGTGCTCAACACAGAATAAAACAACAAGCAGACAAAGGCAAGTTAGATAAGGTGTTTTTGAGTGATGATCTGGTTTGGTTGAAGCTTTAATCATATCGACAACACTCTTTGAAAAAGAGGTCCAATCACAAGCTCGTTCCACGTTATTATGGACCCTATCGCATAATTTTTTATTGACACAAAAGGGAAAGTAGCTTATACATTGGATTTTCCTCCTTCATCTAACATAGATCCAACCTTTCATGTTTATGTTTATCAACTGAAGAAGTTCGTTAGAGTTGTACCAGAATCAAGGTTGGAAGTTCTTGATCATTTCATGCCCATGAAGGAGCTAGAAGCAATTCTTGATCATAGGATGATCAAGCGAAACAATCAAGTAATGGGACAACTATTGGTTAAATGGTATGGAATTCTAGATCCAGAGGCCACTTGGGTATTCTAGAGCGATCTAAAGACTCAATTTTAAGTTAGTTCCTTGTGGACAAGGAACCCAAATGATAGGAAATGTTATGAGAGCATTTCATGGATATAGAACTTATTAGAGTTGGCCGGAGAATTGTCGTGAGAGCGAGGAGAATCATTGGAGAAGAGGAATGGTGGGTCAACTATCATCGAGGAAGAAGGCAGCCGTTACGACTGTTAAAGTTTGTTACTAGCCGTGTAACAACTATAATGATTGGGGAAGGACGTGGGTTCATGGGAGCCATTACCAGATTATTGAATTGTATTATTGACTTAATATTTTTCTGAAAAATATCTTTTACGCTTCACTAGCAAATCTTGGTACCGTCACCAGTCCTCCCCTCCTTCGCCCATCTTTCGATATCATTGCCTGTCCTCCCTCTTTGTCCTTGCTAGTCCTCCAACGCTGTTGCCAGTCATCCCCGGCGTTGCCGATCACTTGGTACATGTGTCTCCTCTCCTTTGAAATGTGTTAATAATCTATGTTTAAGTGTGCTAATTATTTTTTACTAACTAATTGTGTAAATTTTATTATTTTTTAAAGTAAAGATTGATTATAGATTTGTGTAATTAATATAATTATGATATAAGTTAGTTTGATTTATATATTTGAGTTTATTATTTTAATTTATTATTTACTAGTTAATTAAACTAGTTGATGGAGTCATGTTAATTAATAAATATTTGGAAGCAAGTATGATTTTTTGATTTAAGGATGTTGTTATTTTTAGAGCAAATTGTCCTCAGGTCCCTGATCTTTGCTATAATCACTATTTTTGTCCCTCCTGTTTCGAAAAAGAGATTTTCGTCCCCCTATTTTGTTTAAATGTTATTCTAAGGTCCCTAGTTTCGGTTTCAAGAAGTTTCTCCAGTAACAAGGAACCTGAAATGACTTTTTTGCCCTTTAATTAAAAATTTAAAAAATAAGATAAAAAATAAGGTGCAAAAGGGCAAAAGAGTCATTTCAGCAAAAGAGTCCTCCATCTCCTCAACCTAAATCAAACAAGAAAAAAACAATTTTTTATATTTTTTAATGTTTAACTAAAGGGCAAAAGAATCATTTTAGGTCCCTGGGTACCGGATAAATTTCCCGAAATCGGAACCAGGGACCTAAGAATGATAAATAAGTAAAGGTGGGGGACGAAAATATCTTTTCCGAAATAGGAGGGATGAAAATAGTGATTTTAGCAAACGTTGGAGACCTGAGAGCAATTTGCTCTATTTTTTAATTTGTTGTTGATTATTTAATTAAACTAGTTGATGGAATTGTGCTACTTAATTTCAAAGATGTAAGTTAGTACAATTCTGTGATTTAAGTATGTCGATTGTTTAATTCATGGTTAATTATTAATTGCATTATGTTTACGAAATTATGATTCATTAAATAAATTGTTTGTTAGATAATTTTGTGGATAATAATAAATTTATACAGTTTTAGATATGGATGTGATTTGTCTAAATATTTAGAGATCAGAGGATCCATAGACGAGTCATTAATAAAGTACCAGAATGTGTATTGTTCATAATTAATTTAGCAACACTAGGTACCTAATTTTAAAATGAATACATTTTATTCAATAATTGTTAAAATATTATAATTTAATTTTTACAAGTTGCTTATTCTTATAGATTAATGATGTATAACAAGGTATTGAGTATTAGTCGTCGAAAGTTAATGAACATCGATGTCTCAAATCAAAGATGAATTGAATATATGAAAGACATAAGTTTTTGGAATATTTTGCCATCGTAATGAAAATCAATTTCATTGGTGTAGTACATTTCTCTATCATATTTCAAAGTACTTAATACTGTCCGTGTATTTATTCTATAACAACAAAAATTGACACACATTTAAAGACTATGATCCATACAATGTAATTGAAGAACATATCTCAAAATAAACTAATATTTGATAACTTCTTCAATTAACAGGCATCGTCGTAATATATAGTAAATTATTATAAAATAAATATATTTTACATTATATATTGAAAATTAAATGTACATTTATACTGTTGTCGCAACATTAAATTTGAACAAATTTAAAATTGAGATTTAGGATTTGCAAAAAATGAACTCTTGAAGATGATAAATTAAAATAATTTTTTGATATGTGTCTTATTTCACATCCAACTTTTTTAGCGAGGGGTCAGATAACCGTAGACCGAATTTTCTTATGATCTGTTCCTTAATTCACATTTAATTTTTTTGATTTAAATTGTAGAGTAAAATAAATATCTTGGTTTCTAAAATCAAAATTTTTCGAAATTGTTTAAGCAAAAATAAAAAATTGATATGAGGAGAGAGAGTAAAAAAGTTTTGATTTATGAAATGGACACCATAACCAGAATAAATTGGATAGAAATATCGTATTGGGTATTTTGGTTGAAATTAACACCATTTTGGACAAAGACCCTACATTTACAAGAATATATATAAAAATCTGATTGGTTGGGTAATCTCTTCTCTCTCTCACCTTGCATTCCTCGACGGAGATTTTACTTGTGCCAATAAGACCATCCATAGAGGGATCGTATAATTCACGGTGCACTTTTGTGTAGAGAGTCGAGTCACGTGTCAGCAGGAGCAGAACTATGTTATGAATATTGGGGGCAATTGAGTTTGTTATGCAAAATTATTATATATTTTCTTATTATTTTATAGTTGATTATATAATTTATAATTTTTTACATATTTGTAAGTCGAATTATTTATAAATAATATTTTATTTCAAAATTTTTTTAGTTTAAAATTAATTTAATAGTTTTAAATTCGTTCTAAATCATATTCAAATTGGATACAATAATTGTATTAAAAAACCAGAATTATAAAGTTGATATAAAATTACTATAGCAAATTTTATGCTATGAAAAAAAACTGAAATTAGAATTAACGAATCTACGTGGACAAAACAAAAATTTGAAACGGGTTCACTGCTTGAGATGTTATAACACATTTTTAGCCAATAAGCACGTGATGTAATCATATCCAGGTGACGTGGAAAGGTGTATTATCTTAAGGTAAGTACTTACTCACGTGAGTGTCACATGCAACTTAAAACCTTTTATTTGCTGAGATGTTTGCTGGGCCGTGAGCGGTGGGAGACCCAAGCAATTAAAGAGGACGATCGATTGGCAACTTCGTCCTCTGTCCTGCGGAAGAAAGAAACAATGTCCTTCAACAGCTTGGTTGTTCAGCACCTTAAATTTGTTATTCTTTAGACTTCAAGTAATAGCTCCGACGGCTTCTTGCCATAGTTTGCAATTCTATATTTTTGAATGATTAAACAACTAGTGAATATTGATGTAAGTACAGTCTGTCTAATGATATTCTTCCTAATTAGGGAGATACTTGGTTCGTCTAATTTGATACGACATCCAATCTTAATCTATTTTTATATAATAACGTTTTGATTTAATGTCCTTTAATATATCATGTTCGGTTAAAAATACCTTGATGGAACTATATCAAGTAACGGAACAATCATTGTATAATGATATAATCAAATTAACATAATGATGAATCCATATGAATAAATAATAGAGCTACTATTGAATTGAATGAACAAACTGTTATCGAAAACATATAACGGACAATAACAACATTATGATGGAATCAAATTAACATAATTATGAATTCCCAATAACATAGTGTGAGACCTTTTTAACTGAATTGTTCCTTGAAAAATTTTACTAAATGATTTTACCACTATTGACGTGAATAATGAAATTACCAATGAACAAAAATGTATTAATATCATAATAAACCCTATTAATAACATATTAATATCATAATAAACTCAGTGATGAAACTATATTGATATCATAAACATGGAAATATCATGATGTAAAATTTTTTTGAAAAATAAATAAACCTACCGTTAATATTGAGAAGAAAAAAACCATCGTTATTCGTTAATAGAACTATCTTCAACAATCGGTCAACATTGGTCAACTCACTAGCTGGCGGACGAACAACGTCGAAATATTTGAAGAAAATCCTAATCATTTAAAATATATCAAAAGCTTCAAAACATGTTAAAAAAATTAATCTAAATATCCATATTTCAGAAATATCATACTTTATAAAATTCCTTAGGGTCTACTACATCGCGGGCCGAGTCACCCTTAACCACCTTAACCTTATCAAGAAACCCAAATCCATTATGTGTCTGTTTCCACTTCCAGACAAGAGGCCGGGGCATGTCGAAACTTGTCAAATTCTACTCTAACAACTATCCGAAGCCCAGATCACTAACAAAACTGGCTCTTTCCAACCCATAACCATGACTTTCAATGTTTCATTTTGTTACAAACAGGCTCCCAAAAATATTTAATCTGGGTTGATCCTCATTCAAACGGATAGAATCTTGAAAATTAGAATGGTATGCCACTATCAAAGTTAAATTGATTCCCTATACCTTGCCTTTGCCAACTGAAGCTAACACCGGGGATATTAAAAACGAAAAAATTTAGTACATTTTAGTTTGACTGCTTGATCTAATTTTATGTTGATATAAATTTTTTATTAATTCACGTTTTTAATAACAAAAAAGTAGTAAATATTGTGAATTTAAGAAAACTCTATTAATAAAAAGAGAAAAATAACTCATTATATTATAAAAAAGACTTCAAATTTCCACCAATTTTTGGATTTCGTGAGAATTGTTTAATAACCCTTAAATTAATTTTTTTCTTTAAATTTTATATCTAAGAGTTATTAATATTCAAGGATATAATTACGATTAGGCAATAAAAAATATTTCATTTGGCACAGAACTGCTTAGCAGTCTACTCCATCCTCTCCTGAATTTTTTTTTTGAAGGCATCCTTTCCTAAATTGAGGATGAGTATTTTCCACACCAGTATTTTTCAATAAATCAAGCTTGTACAAGATTGACTATTTCCCTTCACCTTTGTTAGAATGAGTATTTCACTTCACCAGGTCTAGTTCATCCTCGCCGTGTATCAAGATGTTAATCTGAGATCTTATTTCATTTCCATATGTCCACCTACAAGACTCACCTTTGGCTTTCGTCTCGGTAGGTGTATTATTCTACATTTTTCCAAAATAACATTAATTAATTTATTTCTTCTCCAAAGATTACGACGACTAAAATGACACAAAACCAGACTCGAAAAAGAGAAGGAAAACGAAATAAGGATTTTGCAAAAAAAGGCAATGCTATGTATACCATAAGCGATCAAGATCGATAAAAAAATATTTCTAATTCAGTTTGGGTTAACCGGGCCTTCAAGCATCCATAATATGCCGTGGTTGTAAAGGAGGAGAAGACACGAACATTTTGATCCCAGTCGCAGGTCTTCCAGATCTAGAAGAACCTAAGGTTTAGAGTCTTGTTGAACTGGCGATTGATGTGGGCATTAAAAGAGGTGTATCCTCGTCAGACTCGATGGTTGTAGTCCGGCGACGACAGGGGGAGGAAAGGACGGCAGAGTGGAGGAGGGCGAAGAAGGAGAGGGAAAGGAGGATAAAGATTATGAATGATTTACTCATTTACTTTGATATTGGTACTCGTTTACTTTAATATTAGTATGTGTATACTAGTTTATTTTAATATCATTTATTTTAATATTGGTCCTTATTTACTTTAATATTTGTATTTATACAAGGTTTTAAAAAATATGGTCTAACCGGCGATCTGACTAGTCAAACCGCAAATCGGGCATAATTCCGAGTCCTTTTAGGGAAAAAAATAGAGTGTGGTTGGACCGGACAGTTCACTCAAAAAATACAGATTTTGGTATATTTATATTTTTTTATCATTATTAGTTTATATTTACCTATATACCCATATATATTTCAAAAAATTACATAAACTAAGAAGAAGAAAACTTAGTCTAACCAACAATTGGGCCAATCGAACTGACTGACCCAGAGGTCGGACCTAATTCTGGGTTAACCTCCAGGTCTTTTTTAAGAACCCTATATTTGTATGCTGGTTTACTTTAATATTAATATTCATTTACTTTTAAATTGATACTCAATTAATATTAGTTTAGTTTAACTTTAATATTAATGTTCGTTTACTTTTATATTGATACTCGTTTAATATTAGTATAATTTAATAATGGTAGTCATTTATTTTAATATTGATACTTGTTGACTTTAATTTTGATACCCATTAGCTTTACTATTGATATATAGATACTAGTTTTTGATGAGGTCATTATTTTGTGGCCAAATTATATATATTTTATAATAAAAAAACTAAAAGATGAAGTATTACGACCCTCGCTAAATTTGTATTGGTCGTGACCTCTTGGTCCGACCTTTGGTTATTTTGTTTTGATCAGTGTTAGAACCGTTATGTTGAATTCGTCGATCTTTGGGGAAATAGGTGTAACTTTTTTGTGTTAACTCTAATTTGGATAATTTCAAGTCGGGTAGGTTCGCAATACATCCGTTTATGACTTTCGTGTTTTGAGTTTTGTGATTTGAGCTTGCATTTTTGAGTTTTTGGCGAATTTTGATTGGGTTAGGAATAGTGACACTGTAGCGGCGCTACGAGTCAGCGCGCATGATGAGTGTCGAAAATACTCATTACTTGTGTTTATTTTGTATGAGTTTTCTAGTGTTTATAGTTGGTTTAGTTGCTTATTAGTTGTCAAAGTGTTAATTCTCGTTCATTGTATGTTTTGGTTGAGTTTATCGTTACTCATTGTATTTTCTTGTGTTTAGGAGCATATTTGAAGTGAAATGGAGGACGATCGAGCTAGACGCGCAGATGCATGGACAAGAGGGAAACCACGAAGGCAAGAAGTGCAAATCTGGCACAGTTGGCGCACGCCAATGAAGAATGGCGTATGCCATTGTTCTTAAAACTTGAAGATTGGCGCGCGCCATAGGTGCGATTGGCGCGCCAAGACAGACCTCTTCCTACTCAAATGATGATAACTTTTGCATACAACGTCCAAATGAAATGAGGTTGGTGGCGTTGGAAAGAAGCCATCCGGGGCTACACCTTTGTCTCTAATAGGCGTTTTCATATTCTGAGTCTAAAAGGTCCAAAACGCAAGAATGGCGCACGCCAATGGTTTCTGGCGTAAGCCAATGAAGCAAAACCAAAGACCTGGTGTACGCCAGGGACAATTGGCATACGCCAAGTGCACGACAGAGACAAAAGTCAGGCCAGCCACTTGCTGAAATTGATGGCAAACATGTGGGTGGATCATTGCACTCGGGATTTAACATCTTGTGATCATGGAAGACATTTGTGGGAGACATCTTTGAGTAGTTGTTAGGATATTATGGTTTTTTAATCATTAAACTTAGCTTTTACTATTTGGCCACTTGGTTTGTAATAAGTAAATATGTCTAAGTGTATTAGCGCACTACGTCAATTTGGCAACCCGTTCCTAGCGGCCCGTAGTGCCGCTACGTAA
The DNA here is from genome assembly GCA_012979155.1 of Hypericum perforatum. Classification (NCBI taxonomy): domain Eukaryota; kingdom Viridiplantae; phylum Streptophyta; class Magnoliopsida; order Malpighiales; family Hypericaceae; genus Hypericum; species Hypericum perforatum. The sequence continues at coordinate 29,029 of SOPF01027058.1, read as the reverse complement.
AGCCAACTGCGTACACTTTTCTTAGAAAATTCATAACTTCCTCATACGACCTCCAATTTGAGTGATTCTAATTCGTGTAGGTTCGTAACATCTAGAACTACAACTTGGTTAAGATAGATTTGACATTTGAGGATTTATTTGATGGGTTTATGTGAGAGTTTTTGGAGTTCGGTTTTAGGTATGATTTTTATCAGTATTGGGAGATTTTGCCAAATGGTGAGTAATGTGGCTAATATGGATTAAGGCTTGACTTATGGACTTATTAGAACTTAAGAGGGAGTTAGGAGTGCCATTGGAATGACTTGAAAGGTTGAGGACCAAAGTAGAAAAAATGGCAAGTGGCTTATGGAGGTTATTACCATTTATGGTAAGTTTTTGATGTAAATATCTAGAGGTTTGTGAGTGGAGTTATTCTCATCCATTTGAAAGAAAAGAGAGAGAGAGAGAGAGAAATGTGAGGAGGAGAAGAAGAAGAAGAGAAGAGGAGAAAAAGAAGAAAGC
>SOPF01027058.1:0-28518 GCA_012979155.1 Hypericum perforatum | reverse complement strand
TAGGTCTTTTAAAATTAAGTGTAGATCTTGTGATTATCTTGAAGTGGGTGTAAGCTTGAGTGGATTGAGCAACTTTGTGATTTTTGGATGATTTGGAGTTTGAGGTATGTTGAAGGTTTGAGTGGAGATATGATTATTTTAGGTGTTGGACTATACTTGGATGTTGAGTTTGGAAGGTTGTTGTGTATATTTTGGTGAACTTTTGGTATGAACTTAATGAAGAGCATATGTGGATATTGGGGTTTGGTTTATGATTGAGAAGGTTTGGTTGATCTTATGAGGGTTACGATGATCTTGGATGATGATTTATGCTTGATGATGGATTATAGTAGTATTATGCATATTTTGGAGTTTTGGTGAGAGGATTTGGTGTTTAGGGACTTTAGTGTAGATTTCTCATTTTTTCTTTGTGTTTGGAGGATGATTTTGATAAGAGAGTTGTTTTTTTGATTAGTCGATTGCATATTGGAATCTGAGCACCGAGGGACATAAAGCGAGGATCGAAAGCCTTTAGGAGCATTTGTTCAACTTGGTATAAGGTAGGGGGATATTATCCCTAACCAGAGATGTTGGCACATGCACACATGTTTTTTGGGATACATTAAATTTGATACAATTATGATATGGCCGACGGAGTTTGATTATGAAAGTGCTATAAGATATGGTATCCCAGTGTTGTGAGAAGGAGTGACATATTCTAGACCTATCCGAAGTCCATCTATTTATTTGGCGTTTACGACTCCAAGTTCGGGTCAGAACATGTCTATGTGTATGATTTGTGAATATGATATGACGTTTGCGATGCCATATTCGGATCGGAACGTGCCTATGTGTATGATTATGGATTCGTCTTTATTTACGATTGAATTACTTGTGATGTGTTAAATGTTAATTTGGAATATTTGTTTATGCATGATTTGAGTCTTTGTATGTGGTTGGTTAGTTAATTATATGTTAGTTTTAATATCCTCTACTAAGTACTTCCAAGTACTTACCCCCTCCTCCACAGGTGACGAGAACTAGAAATTCTACTTTGGCGTCCGAAGAGTTTGGTTTGTTCTTCGTGTGAAACTGTCGTCTTTTCCGGGTTTCTTGAAGTCTTCGGATGGTACTCCTTTTGTGATCTTAGACGAATCGCTATGTTATACATATTGTAGGACCTTGTGTTTAGACTTTTGAATTTTGTAAAAATACTTATGATGTATATATATATGCTATGGTTTTACGCTTCCGCATTTGAATTACGCTTTCGAGGTTATGGTTTGCATATGTATATCTGAGGCTGGTTGGACCACGACTTCTTAGTTTGTGGAGCGTGATCCAACGCCGTGTCAGCGATCCGAATTTGGGTCGTGACATGAAGAAAAATGTGGAGGAAAAAGTCAATAACAATAAAATAAAAAAATAAGAAACCTATTGCAATTTGTTGGTATTTTGAAAGTGATGATGAACATAAATAAGGAAGTTGGTTTAGAATTTTTTTAGTTTTGGTTATGACTTATAACTATAAAATAAATTTTAAATGTTATAATTTTTTAATTATTTAAAATTTAAGTTTCAAATTACCATGAAAGATAATATTTTTAATGATTTATTCTCTTTTTCTGCAATTTCTATAATTATATGTTCCTACTTTTTATCTTTGTAGTTAATATTAGTATACTAATTATACTCCCAAGGATACAAAATTCTTCTTTAATCTCTTTCAATGGGGACTTACCTAATTTTTTAAATCTAGGCTAGAGTTAAATTACCAACAAGCATTCGTATAATTGAGTACATTCTTTGAAATATTTTTATACGGAGCGAGAATAACAACTTATATAATACAAACTTTGGTGAGAATAAAAAAAGAAGTATCGTATTTCTTTGCAAACTCGTCCTCTTTTATTTGTGACGATTTCTCCAAAATCTATTGAGGGAATAATTCACAAGAATCAGATTTTTGCATAAATATCAAGAAAGAATCTCGCAACTGTGAAAAAATATTATCGAATATCGGTAATGGTATGGTAGTGGTGGCAGAAACATTTTCTAAGTTAATTAACTATTTTCAAGAGTGGTCAACTAAATGTATTAAAGAGTATACTCTAGGTAACATAATATTGTCAAATTTTTTTATGACAAGTTAAAAAGATGGGAGAAGAAGACCTAATGACATATTTCTTTAATTTGCAATACTCAAACTAGTGAGTTCAATATATTTACCAAAAAATATAACTTCACAAATAAAAGTCAGAATACTCATAAAATTAGTATTGATAAATAAATTTGCGATTGTAGAAAATTTTAGGTTTTTCACTATTCACATGCAATGACATGTTATGTCAAGCTTGGCATCAGGAACTACAAAATATATGTCGCTCCCCACTATTACCTCAAAATAACATAATTGTGTCACCAATATAAATTTGTCTTACTTGAAAATTTTGCATATTGGTGAGCTCTATAAGTCCAAATATTTTTGAAAATTATTCTAGATAAAAAAATAAATGAAAGGTAGAAGACAACCACATAAGTGTATATAGAATGAGAAAGACCAAATATCTCCATTTGTCTGATGTACACTATGTAAAGGAAGGGTTCATATAAAAGCCAATTGCACCGATATAGCATTAGTCGTCACACGAGCTACAATAGTTAAAGTGGCTAAAGCAGCAGTAGGATATAGTACTAATACACGTTGGAGTTGATTCATTTTAAATTTTGAATACAAAGAAAAGAATTTTATATTATTATTTGCGATTATGTGTGTTTGATATTTGTAATGAAAGTTTTCTCCCCACTATTATAGACACGTCCACACAAATGTGGTGTGTTGTAAAATTGTGTATGTATTTATACTATTGAGATATTTATTTCAATTTTAAAGGAAAGGCAAAGAATATATTTTGCAGGATGATTATATCTATGTAAAATATGTGTTAACCATTGTAGTGTACAATATTTTCGAATATAAATTTTCAAGGTTCTGACTGGCTGTATTAATGGTGGCATACATGATTATCGGTGATGGTGACATACGTGACTCACCAAGAATGTGTTTTGCCGCTAAAAAATGTGAGCATTTCTTATCGAGATCCTATGTATTTTCATAATTGTTTTGTTTATATGTTCATTGATTTTTGTGGTTCATTATTAGGTAAAAATTAACACAAGAAATTCTCGATACAAAGATTTTAAAATCGGGAACGCGATTGCACGAAAAAAATTTGTTCTCACACGTACATCAATTTAGTAATTAAGAAAATTGCCATATTTTTGTAAATTTTGTTGTATGGTATTACCGCTTTCGAAGAAAACCCTATTCTCACTCAAAAGTTTGTCTTAACTCTTTCCTGATTTCTTGGATTTATTTGTCAATTACACACCACCTGGAAAGATAAAAAAAAAAGGAAAGATAAGCTTACGGATACTTTGTTCCGTAGATAAGTTCGGATGCAAAATATTTGTCAACACTGTAATGGTCGACATCAACAATTGGTCCTTTCTGCTGCCCAAGTGGCACCCCGTGCTCCATAATCATGCCCCTCCGTAATGAAAAAATAATTAGTGTTTTCTAGTAAGAAAAATCTTCCCTTGTTAACGTTGACCCGTAAAAGATTTAGATTTTTTGAAAAACATCTTACTCCAAAATTTATAATTTTACTTAACCCCAAGGTTGAACTATTTTGTGGTTCTGGGTCGCGAAAACCGTACCAAATTGAGGCTAACTGAATAAAACATATGACCCAAAAAAAAGAAGGATCAAGGTCGACAAATGAGACAATAAGAAATAAACTTCATCGTCTAGATAAAAATAACCGGATGATTAGCTAAGCCTCCTAAGTTACCTCTCAATTATCAAAGGAGTGGCTTTGCCAAGAAACACACTCACCATTTTTGGAAGAGTGCCTACTAGTTATTAGAATGTGTGAGGAAGTCTACAGAATGTTCTTATTGAATTTTTCTGTGCGGAAATGAAATATTAAAGTTTCTAAGTATCCTATTTTGGAGCGGAACCTCCCCTTGCTTTTCCTTGGGTTGAAGTCAACTGATAAAATTCTCAGCCGAGGTTTAGAGACTCGCGATTATTGCAGATTCCCTTAGAAGGAGGACGTCGCAAGCAATTATCGATCTTTCAACCCTCCATGACCCCAAAAGTAACAAGGTGAATACGAAGTATCTCTTTTAGAAATTATTTGCTCTTTATGGGTACTTTGTACCATGTTTTTAGGAATTTATTTACTTTTTCGTGGTTTTTTTTAGGTGGAGTTATATATTGTTTATCAAGTTACTTTGATAGAATTTATTTTATTTTTTTCATTTGTAAATAAATATCTAGCTATAACTAACTTTAATTTTTTTTAGAAGTAACAAAAATTTACTTATAAAAAATAGTTATTATAATAGTCACTTTCGAGATTATACCCATACGGGACAACCGAGCTGCACAAAGAAAAAAGAAAGAAATATCTGGCACCATGTTAACCACCTGACTAATAAAATACAAGTATAAGTAGCTTCATGATTAAAGAGGCCAATGCCTCCATGTTAGGGGTAGTCCGGTAATATCACAGAAGTATCCACTATTGAATTCCCACAAAGAAGGTGAGACCCTGGCCTACATGGGCCATGTTGTATTATCTCTATCGTCTCTGTCTACAGGCTGTTGATAGAATTTTCCTTTACCATTCCACATGTTTTCTTCTTTACCTTTATTTTATATTTACTTTTTGCTTTGATATTATTACAATGTATTTTTTCTCTGATCCATATCTGCCATTATAACAAAAACTATTGCATTACAACAAATGTAAATGTATTTTCACAAAATTTTTAATCTGGCACGCTCATCCAAGATGTGCAGAAAAAAATTTATGCAATGCAATTTTGCAATTTTAGTCTGGATAGTATATTGTATCTTCAGATCTAAAAAATTAATTAAAAAATTAAAACGTTCTTGATTTGGAAAAAGAAAAACCAATTAATTTCAGCCGACAACAAGAAATAATCCAAATATACCTTTCCATTCTTTTGCCTCCTTGATATAGAAAGTAAATAGACGACGAACTAATTAACACCACCGCATTTTCATATTCGATTCCAGACCATAGAACATAATGATAAGTCAAATTGATTTTTCCATGTTTCACCATAAAAAATAACACAACATAGATTTCTTTTCTAATAACGTGAAAGAAAGGAAAAAAAAACCATGAAGAAAAAGAAAATTTTTCTAACTATGTTTTAATATAAATAATAATTAAAATATCAAATTTTTTTCAAATAATAATAAATCTTAGAATTTTACTTTCTCGTCAAATATCATTCTTGACATATAAGAACCACCATAATATTATTAGAGAGAACGATCACCATCGGCAACAGTTGTCCGTATAAGCTCTTTTCCTTACCGGATTTTTTTTCCAGGATGTTACTTCTACTGTTCATAAAAAATTATAAAATGATCTGAAATTTTAATTATTAAAGCAGTGTCCATGTTAGACACCAATATTTTTTGTGACTTGGATTAAATCACATAAAAAATTCGATTTGGTGTCTTAATCACTCATGAATTTTTTTTCATTATTATGGTTAACTTTTTATTTCTTTTTGAAATGTGCGTTTCTTTTTTTTTGGGAGTGTTAAAACAATTTAAAATAAAAAATTTAGAAAAATTTTAAATAAAAATTTTTAAATGAAAAGTAATTTTGTTCCATACGATTTTCTAGATAAATGAATACTTAAATAATCAAGTCACGAAAAATAACCCGTGAATGACTAATGTAAATGACTAAGACACATATTTTTTTTTCCATGACTTGGTGACAAATAATTTATCCGTGACATTTTCGTTATGAATAATTTTTTTGAAACTTGATTCAAGTCACGAAAAAAATATTGTTTAATTTGGTAATTACAAAAAATTCAACACCATTTTCACAATTTTTTTGAACACTAACACTATTTTAGAAAAAAAATCTTCTCTAGTTTTGAATTTGACAAAAGGCAGATCCCATCCCAAATAAAATAACCCAAATTCACCTCACACCATTTCTTAATAAAAACCCCTCCAAGAGAAATTCACCACCCTCTCTCCTCTCCCCCACCCCCGACACAAAATTTCTCTTTTTTTTTTTTAATTTTCCCCACATTTTTTCTGGCACTTTTTATTGACCATACAAACCCAAGATTCCTATGCTAGGTGGTGGCAACCCTGCAGCCGGTGGCGCCGCCCCCACCGACGCCACGGGCGCCGCCGTGGCAGCTATCGGAGGAGGCGGAATTACGAGTTTAAGTAGTGAAGAAGACAGTAAGAGCGTCACTAGGGTTGAAGAAGGTGACCGGTTGATGGGTTTTAATAGTGGAAACCGGTGGCCTAGGCAGGAGACCTTGGCTTTGCTACAAATAAGGTCTGATATGGATGCAGCTTTCCGGGACTCGAGTCACAAAAGTGCCTTATGGGAGGAAGTGTCCAGGTGAAAATATTATCATATCTCAATTACTTGTTTGGTTATGTTTTAAGTGTGTTTATGTCGAGATTAGAGTATTATAATTCTAAGATTCTAATGGTTACCTGTAGTATCTTTTTGTATGGAGATCTGTGTATACACTGAATTCTAGGCAATTTTCTTTGGATTCTTCACGTTTTATAGCTCGATCCTTTGAATTAACCAAATTTATGTCCATAAACCATCTATGGTCTGACCACCTTCAGCTACTCTCGTCTTAGTTCATCATCTATATATGAACATGCTAAATTCCAATAAACCATCTATGTTAAAAAGCATTTGTCTCTTAACTTTTTCGCCAAAGTCTCCCCATCTTTATTCTTTTTTACTTGGCCTTTCCAAGCTCAAAGATAAAGTAATAGAAGAGATCATGTTATTATTGCAATAGAACATGTAATTCACCCTTGGGATGAGAGTTAGGTTCATGTGGTAACAGGAATTTAAAAAGATTTTGGTGTAATTATGGAAAAGATCAGGTGTCTGAGTCTATCAATTCCATAGATTCCAAAAAATAGTATATGTACTTCAGACATGATCTGTGTGACAAATGTCGTCACAGTTTGTTATTTAGGTTGCCCCCCAACATCGTCCGGTTTTTCTTCTTGTTCCTTCCTCTATTTTGTCATCTCACAATTTGATCTATCTTTTATTTCATGTCCTTATTATCACATGCAATATCGACCACTTGGGATGGTTAATTTCCAACCCGGTTAGTTAATTGTTCCTTAACAAATTCGATATTTTTTGTCTTCTCGACCAGGAAATTAGGGGATCTTGGTTACCGCCGTACCCCGAAGAAATGCAAAGAGAAATTTGAGAATGTGTACAAGTACCACAAGCGAACAAAAGATGGCCGCACCGGAAAATCCGAAGGCAAGAACTACCGCTTCTTTCAACAATTAGAAGCGTTTGAAAGTGTTCAATCACCGGCGTCACATTCACCTGTACCCTCTCCGACCCCGTTGTCGTCGCGGCCACCATTTCGGCCACCACACTCCGATCACATGGATGCGACAACCGTCACATTACAGTGGAGCCATAACTCACCTAATGTTTCCCATGTTACAGTTCCATCCATCACTAATCCTACAACTTTACCATCACAAAACATGTATCCTTATTCTTCATTTCAACATGTCCCCTCGGCTCGATTCTCGAGCTCTACTTCCTCCTCCACTGCGTCCCTCGAAGGACTCGGAGGAGGGGGTGGTCGGAAGAGGAAGAGAAAATTGAAGGGCTTCTTCTACAGGTTGGCAAAAGACGTTGCGAAGAAGCAGGATGAGCTCCAGAGACAGCTTTTTGAGTCATTAGAAAGGCACGATAGGGAGCGAACAGTTCGTGACGAGGCGTGGAGGGCACACGAGATGGCTCGGATAAATAGAGAGCACGAAGCATTGACCCAAGAGAGATCCGCCGCGGCTGCCAAGGACGCCGCCATCCTCACATTCCTTCAGAAGATGTCCGGAGAAGTGGCCATTGGACGATCACATAATAGTACTACAATGCCACTTCCACCGGTATTGGCCGCGCCTCCACCACCGCCACCACCACCACCACAACAGCTGCGAAAACCGCAAACGAATGAAACAAGCATGGAATTGGATGTTCATAGCGGAGGGGCAAGCTCTTCAAGATGGCCAAAAGCAGAAGTTCACGCTCTTATCACCATTAGAACAAATCTCGACGCCAAGTACAACCAAAATGGCCCTAAGGGGCCACTTTGGGAGGAGATATCATCCGAGATGGCGAAGCTCGGATACAAAAGGAACGCGAAGAGGTGCAAGCAGAAATGGGAGAACATAAACAAGTACTTCAAGAAAGTGAAGGAAAGCAGCAAGAAGAGGCCCGAGGACTCCAAGACTTGCCCCTACTTCCACCTCCTCGACGCCTTGAACAAAGAGAAGAGCAAGAGTGTTGATGGGAGTCCGATGGAACCCTTGGCGATCCGGCCCGAGCAGCAATGGCAGCCGCTGGGGCCGGTGCAGGCCCACCAGCCGCAGATTGTTGGTGTTAATGACAAGACGGGAGAAGACGACGACGAAGAATTGGAAGAAGGGTTTAGCGAGGAAGATGATGATGATAACGAACACGGGGAAGGAGGGTTCGTGGTTGTACCAAACAAAGATGAAGAAGCTCCTCCCCTTTGATTTACATGGTGAAGAAGAAGTTGAATTTACGACGTGGGGTTAATTCGTTCGAGTGTATTTTTTTTTTACCGCGGGGATCATGCAATCGCGGTTGGTATATAACTATTGTTTAAAGTTTTTTCACTGGTTTATATATACTCAGATTCGATTCCCTTGTAAATTAGCTGGTACAATAAATTTTTGGATACTGGGTGATGGGTACCAAAATATATTTTATGATCGTAAATGGTGGTCAAGTTGTTTAAAGGGGGAGAACGTGTGTTTGCTGGTTACCGTTGCGTCCACCCACAATTATTGTTGGATTTCAATTATGGATCCGATGCATACACATGGGTTCCATTCAATTGCTAGGATGGTTGCACATCTACTATTGTTATTCTTCTTTTCTTGGTGTACCCCAGTTGTTTAATGCTAGATACAAGGAACGAAATGGAAACTAGTGGTACCATGATTAATCAATAAAATAAAGATCATTCATTATTTGATGGGAAAAGTTCATTCTAGTACTGTATTTTTTGAGTTTGGTATCCTATGATTTATAATACATTAAATCAAAAACTGAAGTTCGACATTTTGATATTTTAGTGACACAGAGAGCTTCATCATATTGCCCCGTCAATTAGTTTGGGTGCCACGTTAACGTAGATCATCATGTGGATTGACACGTGAACAATGACATGGCACATCAAAGTCATACTGCATTGTGAAAAAATATATTTTAGAATCATGTGGTTTTAGTCTTTTGTCTTTGATACAATGTGTTTGAAGTGCATCAAACTAGTAATAGAGGTTTGACATTTTGTCACTAACAGAGACAAACTTTTCCTTGTTAATTGACATCTTGTGTGTATGTAAAACTACGGCGAGTACATCATCCCTAATTAACAAGTAATCTATCTACATTATCCCTAATCCACACTCGTGCATTAGCGATTTCATTGGTGTCACTGATATAGCTGTCACTAGTGAAAACACGCGGCATGGACATGCACTAGCTGGGGGAGACGTCGAAGATGCCAGTTGATTGCGAAGGTGGAAGATGCGGGTGATCCAGGTTGACGTGGTACACTAGATGGCCAAACAATATTTGAGAGTTTGTTAATGTCATTAAAGTATCAAAATATTATACTCGAGTTACTAACTTTATGTATTTTATATGACATAGTATCAAAATAAAAAAAAAATTTAAACAGCATAGTACTAAAGTAAATTTTTTTCAAAATTTTGTGGGTTTTTTAACATCACGTTATTATTTATTAGCCAACGTGACAGTCCATATGGTGACTAGAGTTGATATGACACATTAGATAGCCGAGTAACAACACTCAAAATTCCCATGCTACTAAAGTGTCGAAATGCTAAACGTTTATCGATATGTGTTAAAATTCTTGATTTCAAACTCAAACACTCCACAAAACACTTTTTCACTCTTTTGTTTAATATTATTGTTTCTGTCAATTGCAGTATATATCAAAGATACCATTAATTGATGGATAAACAAAAAATATATATGCTGTTGCTAAGTTTTTTTTTTTGTGGGTATCATTTTATTGGACATCCACCAATCTTAGTGAGATATCAACTGATGACGAAGCTCTTTTTGATTTTAAGCTCGAAATTTCTGCGCACAAAGGCGCTCAAAGTAATTTCGTAAGTGGTTTTTCCTCACTCCGACTGCTTCTTTTCCGGAGCTAAGTTTTCGTAATTGGATGATCGCATACCGCTTTCACTTTTCAACCATTAGAAAATTGGGGTTGATAGCTAAGCAAAAGAAGCTTGTCGAGTTAAGAACGGTAATTACGAGGAGAGCACATGTGTACTTAATTAGGTAGGACGATGATTACTTAACTAAGTTGGGCAAATTCGTGACATTAATGCATACTTCTTGAAGCTCTCAAATGGGTCCTACCACATGAAGGAATCTTCTAAGTTATCATCAACTTGGTAGCTTTTGATGTACAATGAATTATTAAAATAATACATGCCATTTGCCTTGAGATTGACTTTCCAGAAGAGCAGCCATAATTATTCTGATCATTTTCTTGATCAACCAGCTCACACCATCTACGAAAAAGAAAAACCAGACCATCATCATCATCATAAAAAAGATGCAGGTGTGTGCACTTGCTTGTCATTCCTTATTTAACCATTATGGCCCTTGTAACTTTTTTCCATTTCCGTTTCTTCTTTTTTGAAAAGATGTGATATTCTGAATTGAATACGAGTGTACCCTTTTTAAGAGTGATTATCCCAATATTATATTGAAAGTATTGAACTCATAATTTCCTTATGTGAATCATAGTGTTGGTAATTTCATTTCTTATTTACCTTTGAATTTTGATGATTGGTTTCCAAATTTCAAGGGAATTCATTAGAATGGTGGCCTTGCCCATTTTGTAGGTAGAGGTCCACGTTATTGAGCGGTAAATATCTATGAATTCTGTTATACAGTTGCAGTTCTTGATCAGAGTTACAAAGTTTCTGTAGCTATCATGCACATTGGCGTAAAGCAAAATACCATCTTTATCCTCCTCCACTATCTCGTTGTGAGCATTTATTAGTTTACTCTCTCCGTTGTATACTTTTCACTTTAGCTTCATAAATTGCTCTAGAAAATGTGCTTATGTAGTGGTTTTTCAGCTTTAAGACAGTATTATTCACAACAAGGGATTTCTCCTCTACATTGGATTAATTGGTCGGGTCATAAGTCGATTGAAGTTTTTAAAATGAAAAAAAAATTATTATATTTAGTATTGAATAGTAAATTATTAGTTTCTAATTTTATTGCAAAAGTTGAAAATCATAATCTAACATTCCAAATATTTTAAATATATTTATGTGGTCTGTGGTCCAACCACAGAAATCTACTGTTTCGATAGAAAAATCAGTAGTCGACACTGTTGACCACCTGTTAAAACTGACTGGGTTTGGCCCCTCTTGGTCCTTTAGGTCTAACAAAGGCAAAACTTTGCTAGCTATTCCAACCGTTTTTCTCATTTCAGTAACTTTTTCTTCCAAACATATGCACGCGTATACTTCGTCGGCCCATTTAGCTTTCAGGGCTTCATGCGGAGAGAGTCCATCCTCAGCTTCCTTCAATTCTTGTTCAGATTTTTTTCTTGGCTTAAGACCCCACAAGCTGGAATTTGGTCACTCTCAGTCGCAGTCCAAACTTGTATATCTGCAGACTGATGAGCGAAAACGACAACGACTTGGTAAAAAGATATGTCGTTTGATGATCAGCAGAAACATGAGAGTTCTGACCAGTAGACCTCCACGAACTCTAAGGGGACATTCAAATTAAATTTTCGGTCATAGTATGTATGGCTGACTTGTTATCTGCTTCCATGTGAGAAAGTCCTAAATGACAGAAAATAGTTATGCCAGTGTGATCACACTAAGTGCTTACTTATCAGCACAACCAGTAATTTTACTAGGATGTTTTCATATAAGTAACAAATTGGATCGGTTTTTTTTATATATAATTTATGAGAGAAAAAATGAACTATATAAGATCTAACATAACATTTTTACTAAGTAAAATATTAACCTATGTATATATATCAAACAAGTCATACTTGTGGAAAAATCATAGTCATTATTTTGAAGCTGAGGTATCGTTGATGATTCGATTGATTGGATGGTATCCTATAGTGCTTTGTTTTTATACAAATTTCAGAAAATAGTTGGACCGACCTGATAAAAAAAATATTTGTTCTAAAAAAATGATCGTTAAATTATATAAAAAATTGTTTAGTTAAGATTTTGATACTTTAATAATAAATTTTGCAATAAAATTGACGAATGGCTATATTATTTGATATTACAATGCTATATATATATATATATATATATATATATAATATGTACCATTTAGAAAACTATATCATCGTTAGAAACTTGAATGAAATCTGATTCGCTTGCTGTAGATTTTTTTAAGACATTTACCATTTTACTTTTTCTTTTCTAGACGTAAAATTTATTTACATGTTAAAAATTATACACTAATTTTTTTCAATTTATATTACCCTTCTACCGTCAGAACTCACAAATATTTCCTGTCTTAATGACTAATGAGTACATTTGGACAAACATCATACGAATCTAAACACTTATCCCGGCCTTGAATATTGTGACATGATCCGGCGATTCCGTGTATAGGACTGACACGGGAGGCCAGAAACGAGAAAAAATGACTTCGTATCCGCTCGAAAAAAAACAGCAGATTCATGCCGAGTGACCATTTGGTCCGGTGGCATTGTTCCTATTCATGTGAGGTGAAGTTTAGGGTTCGACTTTTGGCATAAACATTTCTGATGTAATAGAATAGAATTTAAAATAGGATCTAAAAAAAAACAGATTCATATAATAAGACAATCTTGCAATTTTTTTCGTCCATGTCAATTTTGTTCCTGCACCTATTTTGATACATACATCAACGTTCTTGTCTCTCCCTCGTTTCTATATCCACGTCAGCTATGTTTTTTAATATATTTAACTTGAATAAAATTATGAATTAATTTAAAATTTTCAAATTAATTTTGAAATAACAAAAATAAAGATTTTGCAAAATTGGAAAATACATTAAATTAGGAACTTATTATATGATAAATTAAAAAATTACATTAAAATAAATAAAAAGTATATATGTTCAATCAAGTATTTGTATAAAGTTATCCGATTTTTGCTAAATTACATGATTAAAAAATTACATTTTTTTCAATTACATAAATTACATCATAAAAAAAATATAACTGAATAATTTTTACCAAATTATATAATTTTTTAAATTATATTGTTACATAAAATTATATATATATTTTTTCCAAATTACAACATAAAATTACATATATTACATAATTTTTGCCTAGTTACAAAATTATATAATTTTTTTCCAATTACATTAAATTACAAATTTTCAAAAATACAAAATTACATAAAATTATATAAAATCAAAATTTTATTTAAATAGCAGAAAAAAAATTTAAAATTTACATATCAGTAAAAAAAATATAAAAGGATCAATTCATTGCATATTAGTAGGTAGAGTGCCACATAAAATGCAAAATGTTCTTTGTCTCTTCGACACACGGTGACATGACACGTGTCTTAGCTTCCACGTGTTTCTTCGTCTTTGATTCTGTCTTTGATTGGTGCACACAGCACACACGCCAAAGATGAATACCCAAAGATGAGTAATTTTTTTTTTTTTTGGTGTAAATGGTGGTCCTTGGAAATAAATGGAGAACTTCAAAAAACTCTCTGTATTTTGTCCTATAAAAAAAGGACCATCTGGTCCATCCGTGACATTTACACTGCCATTAACTGTTTAACTAAAAAGTAGCAACTTGACCCCAAAAAAATTAACATGTAAAAAATTAAGTACCAAAGGGCAAAAAAAAATGAATACAACAACAACAGTCTCTTATTTCCCAGATCCAAACCCAGTTTTGTGTTCTCTTCTATCTCTCCCTCGAACTTATTTATTTAGCCAAAAAAATTCAATAAATAATAGTGAAAAACGGAAATAATTTAAAGAAAAAAAATATAAAATTCCCTAGATAGAGACTTACATCCCTCTCCGAAGCCTTTTTTTTTTTGTTACAAACTGTTTCAGATTCTTTTCAACTCGCAATTGTCCGGCCACCCGAATCTTCGAACCCTGATGACTTCCACATTGTACTTAAACTTGACCTCAGTCTCCTGTGCTCATGGTTGCGGCTTACTGCCACTATTAGCCACAACCTCGTACTCGTCGTTGTCCTCGTCGTCGTTGTCCTTCTCTTCTTCTTCGTCGTCCTGCTCGCTCTCCAGGTCATCCATGTTCGAGTCGTGTGGGACAGGCATGAGCGGCGGCCACTGCTGCTCAGGTTGTACCAGCAAAGGCACCGAACTCTCGGGCCCGAACGACTTGGTTGTTTTCTCTTTGTACAAGGCGTCGAGCTGGTCGAAGTACGGACAGGTCTTGGATCCTTCGGGTCTCTTCTTGTTGCTTTCCTTTACCTTCTTGAAGTACTTGTTAATGTTCTCCCACTTCTCCTTACACCTCTTCGCATTTCGATTGTAACCGAGCCTCTTCATCCCGGAGGAGATCTCCTCCCAGAGGGGGCCTTTCGGACCCGTGTCTTGGTACTTGGGGTCAAGGCTTTTCCTGAGGCTTATTAGAGCTTCCACTTCCACCTTTGGCCACCTCGACGAGCTGGCTGGGAGTAAGTTTCCGTCCCCGTTATTATCCGATTTCGCAACCACCAACTGCTGCTGTTGCAATGCTGGTGGTGGGGGTTGCGGGGGAGATTGAGACCTTGGTGGTGGAGGCGGCGGTTGAGGAGGCTGCGGGATGACAAATTGATTAACTTGTCCAAGCGGATTTTGCTGACCCGACACCTTCTGTAAGAATGCCATCACGGCGGCATCCTTGGCGGCGGCCATCGACTTCTCCTGGGCCAGAATCTCGCGCTCTCGGCTGATCCGCGCCATCTCCTGCATCCGCCACGACTCCTCCCTCGCCGTCCTCTCGCGCTCTCTCTTCTCTATGGCCTCCAGGAACCTCCTCTGCATGTCCTCCTGCTTCTGGATCACCTCCCTCATCAGCCTCTCAAAGTAGTCCTTCCACTTCCTCTTTTTCCGGTGCCGACCCTGGATCTCCGTGTCCGACGAGGTCGAGGAGGAGGACGAATCGTCCGACATGAAGTCCGGCGAAAAGGCCGGGAATGTGGGCACGCTGGCCAGTGGCTGTGGTTGTGGTTGTTGCTGTTGTGGTACTTGTTGCGGCAAGTACCCCGGAATCGGGAAATTAATCGATGGAACAGTAACAGTGTTCGACGAGGCGGCCGGATGGTTGTTTGCCGCCGGCATTGCCGGAATTTGTCGCGGCTGCGGCTGAGGAGGCGGAGGCAAAGCTAAAGGTTGCGGATGGGCGGCCTCGAACGCTTCTAGCTGGTCGAAGAAGCGGTAGGTCTTGCCTTCGGATTTACCAGTACGGCCTTCTTTGGTTCTCTTGTGGTACTTGAACACGTTCTCGAACTTCTCTCTGCACTTCTTGGCGTTTCGATTGTAACCAAGCTCCGACAGCTTCCTAACACAGATAAATAAATCCACACGAAAGGAGTTAAAAAGAAGTTGGAATTCGCAATAATACGAGGTGGTATATCGAAATTCGCCATAAAATTACGAACCCGGAAGCCGGAAAAGAGAGATTAAGCTGCTAATAGGGAGAGAGATCAAAATTGGGTTCGGAAAGTAATTATTTGGGATCGAAAATGGCTGCAAATTTTAACCACCCTACAAATAATTCTCATAGTTTAATTCAATTATGGAAGAAAAGGGGAGGAAAATATACAATAACAACCATCCTTAGTTATTAGAAAGTGCATAATTAAGAGTGCAAAATCTATACTTGTAATAACTGGAGCTTATTAGAAACAAACAAACAGTTAAGTGATCTCATATATATATATATATATATATATATATATATAGAGAGAGAGAGAGAGAGAGAGAGAGAGAGAGAGAGAGAGAGAGAGAGAATCTTTAAGGCATGAATGATAATATTGAGAAAGAGAAAGCTTCATCTTAGAGTTAGATCTCAATGAAAATGAGACTCCCAATGACCAAAAAGAAAGTGAATTATGAACTCTAGAGAAGCAAATACTCCAAGTATGGAGTCTAAATAATCGAATTTTGATGAGGATTGTAGCTGCGTGGGTGCAGAATTGTTCTACCCATAGTAATTATTAATAAGAATTACTTGTAATAAAAATAATTAATCACCTCACCTTGAGACCTCATCCCACAAGGGTCCCTTGACACTAGCTTCCTTGAAGGCAGCATCCATATCAGACCTTATCTTCAAGAGAGCCAAAGTCTCTTGCCTCGGCCACCTGTTCCCTCCAAAGCTCCTCTCTCCTCCTCGGCCACCGCCTTCTTCCATGTCGAAAGGGTCTCTTCCTCCTTCGCCATCCTCGCCGCGGCCTTCAACTGCCACTTGAGAAGGTGGGGAAGATGGGCCCACCAGAGTCGCGGCGTTGGAGTCACCTAGCATGGATTCTTCTTGGTGAGGAAATATAAGAGGAGAAAGGACAAATACATCATCAAAGCACCAGTAGCAGCAGCTAAAGAGATGAGAGAGAGAGAGAGAGAAGGTGAATTCTCTCTTTTAGGTTTTTATCAAGTTAAATGGATGGATGGATGGATATGTACATTAGTAAATTGTTTTTTTCCTTTATTGTTTTTTTTTCGTTGGCCTTGTCCTATCTTTTTTTTCTAGGGAAAATTAGGTTAAGGTCTCTATACTCTGGAGATTTAATTGATTCAGTCTTTACTGTTTAAAAACTACTCTTTCAATTCTACTTTGCAAAATAACCAAATTTTTAGTCGTAAAAGTCAACTTAATTTTTTTATGATCATTATACCCTTCGTTTGAAAAATTAAACCAAATCCAAACTCAAATAAACCAAACCAAATCAAACAAAAAACCAACCAACCCATTTTGGGCAATCAATCCGAAGACCAAACCTCACATACTCCTCCCCGACCAAAACCCACCCCTCCTCCCCCAATGGCACCTCCATCCTAATCGAGCACCTCACCCTAACAATAACCACATCCCTCTTCCTCCCCCTACCAACACTCATCGACCGTGGTTTATCGGGGACTGTGGAAGGGTGGGAGTTTAGGGCTTCGATGAATGGGAGGATTGGCTCATCTACAATACATTTGAAACTCGTCAACGGAAGGAACCAAGATTGAGGGACACTTATCGAATGTTGAATATATCGGAAGGATTGCCATCTCCTGTATGCTGGGGTCCAGCAACGCAACAATGGGAATTTGCATCCTATCTGTCGTACAGGAGTGGGTTGGTGTTGACAAAGAGGAATCTCGAGTGGCGGTCGTGGGCGAGGGCTACGATCAAGTCGACGGCGTGGCAGAGACAGACGAGGGTCTGCTCGGAGTCGAGGATGGACTACCGTTCCTCCGTACGTGAACTGCTTCATGTGGTGGCTCGTCGCTACCTGCTTCCCCACGTGCGCGCTCGTCTAGAGCAACTTCTGTATCAAAACTGAGTGGAGCGTCATCTTTCTTTCTCTCGCCGACGAGGATCCCACCGAAACCACCTCGAGAAGGGAGCCCCAACCCATGTGGTTTTTCAATTCGGCGTTCAGTTCAGTTTGTTGGTCTCCGGGTTGGTTGATTTTGGTTTAATTTGGTTTGGTTTATTTAGTTTGGGTTTGATTTAATTTTTCAAACGAAAGGTATAATGGTCAAAAAAAATTAAATTGACTTTAGGGACTAAAAAGTTTAGTTTGTATAATAAGACTAAAAGAGTAATTTTTAAACAATAAAGACTGAAGAGATCTTAGTCTAATTTCTCTTTTTTCTATTATTTCATTTAGTTGGGGATCTTGGTTTCCTTTTTTGCCCTTTTTTTAACCCTGCAAATTTTTCCTTTTAGATTTGGAATCTTTTATACAAGAGAGGTAGAGTAGTAGGTTGGTTAAAAAGCGGAGGCGGTGGCGGTGGCATTTGGTGAGTATCTGGGTAATAATGAAGGTGGCACAGAAATAAAGAGATATATATACCTTGTTTAAATTTACCCAAGATTTCTGTTAATCTGCCTCCGCTGTTAGATTTTCCCAATGCCCGATGCGGCTATAGGAATCTTTCTCTTCGTGTGTTAAATTTTATAACATTAATTAATAATTTAGGCCCTCCAATTTAAACTTGTTAGTTTGGGTAAGAATTTAAATATGCATGGTGTAAACCAAAACAAGATTATTTAGTATTTGTGAAATGATGTATATTTAATGATTACAGCTATTGGCAACCATTCACTAGCTGCAGAATGAATATAAGTTCGTCCAAAAAAAATGATTTTAACTCTGTGATAAAATTTTGAGTTCAATTTTTACAAATTAAAAATAATAGATTAGTGAATAATTTTGATAAAATAATTAACAAAAGAAGGATTTTCTATTGGCGATTAAGAACTTTTTTTTTAGGTAAATATATTTCTAAAGCTTTCAAACACGGTGAAGAGCAATAATTATACACATTTTAAATTTAAATTAATTAGTTTAATAAAACTATATTATTCAACATTCTTATCAATTTTGAACTTATAAAAAGTTCACTAATTGTTGGTTTAAAAATTTACGAGAAATGTTGCGTATTCCAGTAAATAGATCCGATGGATACTAAAAAATACAGTTAATCCGTGTGTATGGTGTATAACTTTACTGATGTTACTTGCATTACACGCGGCATTTAATATATTAACCCATTAATTTACATGACAAATTTTGTTACGTCTTTTATCAAATGGAATCCTATACTATACTTTACTGCATACATAAAAAGAAGACAAATGCATAATTGCGTACAAAGTAAATTCCTATTATTAAGGGCCATTCTGATTCTTTTAAATGTTTAAATAACAACATGATATTCGGTATCTTATATATTATAATTTTGGGTGCATTAGGGGTTACAGAATTTCAGCAACAGCTGTACAATAGATGGTAGTGATAATTAATTTTGGTATTGTCTGTCCAGCTAAATTTAGCTAAAAGCCAACCATGTAGGTCTGCTTTTTGGCCTTTTTATTCTATCGCCTCTCCCTCTCTTTTTTCTACCCTCTCTCTTTCCTTTTTTTTCAAAAAATTTGGGTGAAGGTAAATATACACCTGTTTTTATATAAGTATTATATATTTTTTATTAACTGATTTAGATTCAAATATATTAATTTTTTTTGAAAGTTGTTAAACACTGAAGATAAATATACAATATTGATGTGTATAACTTAGTTAAATTATAACATTGTTGTCACAACTTATTTACTTGTCGAAATACATTCATTTACTAATTTAACCCTGAACCACCCTAACATGTATCCCATTGACTCTTTGATCATTGAATATTACTTCTAAACATTTTTTTTAATGGGGCCATCTCATTTATGATCTTGGTGGTCTCCGTATCCCTTTTCTACCTGAACTGCCGACATTACCCCTAATTCAATGAAATTTAGTTTGCCCCCAACTCCGAAATCATTTTCAACCCTTTGGTAGGTGAACGGTAGTATAACTAGTATTGTACTGTTGCTTGTGCGGGAAAAGGGTCCTACAATTTGCGTTTTAAATATGGTGGGATCATGCATATGACAACGATAAATATGTAATTTCATAGATATCCCATTTATCCTGTGCCCCTGTGTTCTTACTAATCACGATTCATATAGAATAAAAATGTCAACATTTTTTTTTTGTAACAGTTTGTGAAATCATTGATGTGTGACTGTTTATGGCGCATAAAACCTAAGAAAGATGTTTCTTTCTTGGGTGGGGTTCCACTGTCGAATTTAACAGGTTAGATGCACGTTGCGGTATTGTACCAAGCTATTTATGAATTAGAAGTAAATGGTAACCAATTCAGATAGGTTGCAACCTGCCCTAATAAATAGGATCAAATGAGATTATTGCTGATGATGTTAAATGATCAATTTTGTTTCCAAAACTAAATCTGCCTAAATTCCCATGATCAGAAACGCTTTTTTTTTTATATGAAGATACTATTTGTCGTCAGAAAAAATTAAACGAAATTATGTAGTATTTCAGTATTTGAGCACGACTCAGAGCTACGAATACAATACCCGCAGAGAGAGAAGGAAAATGTACTGCTGATGGTGTATCCAAGGATATATTGATGATATAATTTTTTAATAATATAAAAATGTATTATGCAAAAGGGAATGAAGATAGATTATTACTGTGTTATGCTAATGCTTCGCTAGCATTTTACATTGACGTGTATCAGAAAGTTAATTTTTACCATTATACTTGTTGTGATGGGTCACCATGTGATAAATATAAATTGATAGATTAATTGCTAAACTTTTCAAAAATAAATGCTTGCCCTATAAAAGAACGTTGCCTGGTGGCCATACGCTCCTCTTTTAAATTGTATGGACGTGCACTTTGTTACGACAACATTTATAGACTGATTACTTTTTCTAATTGAGGTCATCGTGACAGCTCTTGCACTTGAAAACGACTGCGTAATAAGGTGGTTGAGACTTGAGAGAACCATATGCTCTAATTATTTTGGAAAGTGATGCTGTAATTAAAAATTAGGAAACTAATTAACTTTTCATTCTGTAATTCTTATCAATGGTAAAATAATAAGTAGTTTTACCCATTTAAAGTATTCAGTTTTAGTAGGTAGAATTTTATCAATCGTTATTTGAATTGTGATGTGTACCTATAAATATTGTATCAGACGAATTTGTATCAACGGTTTATGTTAAATTCATATTAAACTATTTCAACAAAGCTATCGGTGCAGAAAATATAAAGATTATGAGAACGAAGATTAAAGTAGAATGATTTATAAAAAACTCATTTCCTTCGATACAGCCGAGGATGACATTGTGGGGAGTAAATAAATCAAAACTTCGGAATAGCTAGACTTATACCCGTTTCGGGTAAAAAAATTGTTAAGATCGGAATTTGACTTTTTACTGAAATTCCATAAATTCCATAGAATATATAGCACACTTTTTACAATTTTCCATACTTTTTTGGGAAAAGATAATTTTGATTTTCCTGTTTACGACAGCTTCATAATCTGTTTTTAGATTTTGGTATGCTTTTGGAGGATAATTTTAATCGCAAAATGGTTATATTTAGATCTAATAGTTATATATCCAGATATACTAATATTTTACGGATTTTGATGATACATATGCGAGTGCAAGGCCGTATAAATATTATGATGAAAATTTCAATTTAATATCTTATAGTTTAATAAATTATATATTAAGATATTATAAAAAATTTATCATATTGTTGGACTAGGATCTAATCCATAATTATTACTGTACAAGATTGGACCCGAATCCATCAGGCACAATCCATTGATTAGAAGCAGGCCGATCAACGTGATTTGACTAGCCTGGGGTCATGTCAACCGCCATGGACTACGTAGCCCAATAAGCTGACACTGCATCAGTGTGACGCAATGCTGACGAGTTATTTGACGTGTGCGTGTGCGTTAATGTTGACGTGGCACCGATGCACTTGCCGTCAGAGCTAACGGTGTCGAGCTACCATGTAAGGACATAATAAACACAGGACCAAATAAATTGTTTTATAACTACATAATTACATTGCAAAATTATTATGACATGAACAACCTTCTATAAGCTTTTCCCTAAAATTAATTTGCCTCGGACGACAAAAAACTGTCCTGGTAAGAGAGAAAAACGTATTTAACTACTCATGGAAACGAAGATTACATTTTTTTTAGATCCTATTCTAATTCTATTCTATTACAACATATGCTTAAGCCAAAGTTTGAACCTTGGACCTCCACCAACTCAACACCTTCCAATACCACTAGGCTACAAGGCCACAGTACGAGGATTACATTTTAGAATCACGTTATACGTACTATAGCTTACCATATTTTGTTAATTATAAAATGTAACAGGGATATAAATGCAAAAGAAATTACGCGACTACATTCATTGTTGTGTCCGAATTGTTATGTACTTAATCCATCATCAAATTATTAGTTAAATCTTATGTACTTAATCCATCATCAAATTATTAGTTAAATCTTATGTACTTAATCCATCATCAAATTATTAGCTATGTGATATGCAGGATATCAATAAGTTTTATTCAATTCCAAGAGTACCAGAAGAATAATTCCTTGAATAGAGTAAAAAAAAACATTGATCAACTAGTCGAAAATACATTTGTTTATCTGTACAATGAAATATATGAAATCAGTGCTTTAATTGAAAAAGGAACATGTTCACCAAAAAGAACTCAAAAGGAATAAATACATTTGTTCCAACTACAAGAAACTGAAAGAATTTCCGTGTGAAAATCCTTGTTGAAGAAATTTCCGTGTGAAAAATATGTGGTGTGTTTTGGGTGAGAGAGAGAGAGAAATAATTTTCAACAATGCAATCAAATTCAGTTACTCAATTATTGGGAGCCTACTAGAAGGAGGATAAATGAAAAAATAATGGTGGAATTACCCAACACAAATTGTTTATGATGAATTTTTTTCTATACGAATACGGAGAATTTGAATTATCATATTTCTATCTGAAACTCTAAAAAATACATTAAAAAATCAATTCACTTGTTTATCTGGATATAAGATATGGACTACGAGTCAAAACAATCAATGACAAATTAGATTTTATTTGGTGAGAAAATACTAGTAAAAGTTAAAAAGGTAAAAATGATGAGGAGTGACGAGTGCAGCGTCTTAAGTTTCTTTTGCTTGATTTTTTTATTTATTTTAGTTTTAGGTTAAGAAAAGTAAGAGAATATGGAACAAGTGTTGTTGTTTTGTTAAGTGGGATTATTGGGCTAGAATTAATGGGCTTAATTGTAAAAAAAATTGGATATTTTGTATATTAATTTTATTATTCATATCAGTATTCAAAATATTTATTTTAAATTATTGGAGTACGTTATCTAAATTCAAAATTATAAAAATTTGAAACCAATTTTTTTTTTATATCAGACACAGATAATAAATAGATAAGGAATTTTTTAATCGCCCTTGAACACAATGCAACGAATGGGTCCCCAATCAATGTGTCAGTTGTTTCTGAAAAACAGTATGAAAATAAAGTCCCGAATGATTACAGATCATCCATCAACTTCTTACACCTTACTCTATGGTCATATATACAAATGAGTTGGTATAAAGAGAAATTTAGATTCATTTAATATAATTTTGAATTTAAAATTTATGAATATAATATATTGTTGAAAAAGTAACACTTAAAAAAATATCGAACAATACTCCTTTCTCAGATATCAGAGAATAAAAGAACTTGCATTGAATCATTACATGCACGAGGGTTGATCGTTCTATTTTTCGCAAGTAAAATTTATAAATAATAATGTTTATAATGTTATTAGTGCAAAATTTTCTATTATGAAATTACGATAGTCATCATGGAGATTTAGATCGTTCTAGTAAACTATGGAGGCATTTCGAATTTTGTTCTTCAATTAATTGTTATTTTTACCTGTTATTTTTATATTATCTCTCTCTTCATTGTATTGTGTTTATCAAATTTTCTTTCTTTCCTCTTCTATTTATCATATATTCTCACTTTCTCATTGATAATTTTTTCCTTACACAAACAAGTTAGTGTTTAATTTTGAATAATAAACTAAAATTATCAAATTATGGGCATTACATCCATAATATAAATTAATCTATATATATTTTAAAGATAAATATTTACACCATTTATTATATTTTATTACTAATTAATTCGTAAATTTTCGTCAGATAACTTTCTAATCCTCGCCTAAAAAAATACCGAATGCACCCTAAAATAAATGAGAAGAGGATAAGGACAGCAATTCAATGTAATTGAGGTAATAAACTAAAGTAAACATAAAGAAAGGGTGAAACAGACTAGACCACGAAATCGGTAACAAGAATATAATTGTGCGGCTAAAAGTCAAATTCTGAGGCTGAGATACTTGGCATTTAGTGTTTTAATAATCAAAGCACAACTACGCTTAAAAAATATCTATACCGTAATCCTGCTAGAGTTGTAACTAATTAATTGCTATGTGGACATTTCGCTACCTTGCGTAAGTTGGCTATTTTTTACGGTGGACGATCGTACCTGTATCACCGGAATGTATTTTTTATAATTTTAATATTTATACTTGAGAATTGTCAAATTATATTTACAAAATCTCTAGCAATTTTTTTTTCATATGATCTGAACCCAATATTTTCTTAAGAGAACCCATGTATTTTACAGCCTCTACTACTACCAATTTTCACTGGTCACCCAAAGGTAATTTGCTCATCTTACAAGACATGTCATTTTATTTTACAACCTTTGTGTTTTATATCCTTTGCACCGCTGTGAGGAACTAGCTATAGCTGGAACGGTGTAATAACTGAGGAATAGTTTAGATGCGTCTTACGACTTTTTCTCTGGCTGGAGGATAGATAGATATCGCAGATGCCTTCCACTATTTGCACCGTACCTTATAATTCACACAAGCGAGAACAAACCAACAACAACAAAAAAAAGCCATAAATCATAGGAATAGTTTTCTTTATAAGTTTCTTTTGATAAGTAATCTTCTTGATTAATATATATAATAAATATTTACACCCCAAGTGATAACCTCCTATGTATGAACATCGGCTCAATAATACGATATTTACAGCTGAGGCGTCACTAAAAATTTTACGTGGCAAAACTCAAATAAATTTATAAGTATTCGTAGCTAATGCTTTAAGTTCTTTGTATACCGTAGCATATAGCTTTAAGAAAGCATATATATATATATATAATAGATTTTAAATTTTTGAGGGTATTTTAACTGTTTTCTTTATCTACATGCTTTAAGTTCTTTGTATGCGGTACTCCTTCAAAATTTTAGACAAACATGTGTATATAGAGACCAGATTGATGACATATAAAGTCTATCTGTCGATCGGAGTTAGTTAAGTGATACAAAAACGTAAATATGTTTAAACAAGTATTTCATTTCAGTTTAATGAATGAAAAAACAATGAATCACTCTTAGATAGACATAACCATAGTGGACTCTCGATCGGCTCTGTCAATTTAGTATACATATGAATTAATGTGGAGTATGTGTATTCATTTGAAGGTATGGATCTAAAATTTCAGAGTCTATAGTCAGCCAAAAGTAATAATTAGATTGTAATATGTTGATCGTACTGACATTTTATTTATGCGATATTGGAATTTTCTTCATTGGATATCTATATCATCTTCATGTGATAATTATGTGTGTATTTTCATGCTTTTTATTTTTGCGAGAATGATATTTTTTATACGATACCGCCTTGTGTGAATTTTTGAATTTTTCAACAACAAAAAAAACTCTAACATGTGTATTTTCGTATTTTTATTTTACTTTTGCAACAATAATAATTCATTCATGCGATATCAACCTGTATGAAATTTTTTTCACTTTGTTTTTATGATTTATGATTTTTTTTCAAAAAATCACGTCCATAAAATTTAGAAAAATAATAGGGATAATTGCCCACAGCTCCCTCGGGTTTGCAGAAATTAGCGATTCAGCCCCTCTGCTTTTTTTAATTATTATTTAGCCCTTCTAGTTTGTGCAAAGGGTATTATTTAACCCCTATTGCCAGAATTGACTCTTTTCTCCAGCAAAAATAGACCTGAGATTACCAAAATACCCTTTTCTTTTAAAAATAAATTGAAACCCATTTTAACCCTGTTCTCCGGCACCCAGTCCTTCTCCTTCCCAAAATCCTCTTCTCTCTCCATCTTGTTCCTCTTCCAAGACCATTCCATTTCCCAAAATCCAAGATTGGGCATCTCTTTCGACTGGAACGAAGCCGACCCTGCGATTGGGAACCTCCTCTATGGACAACCAGCTCGTTAATTAACTATTTCTAATTATTTACAAGTGCAACGCGAAATGGAGCAACTGCTGGTTCGGTTGAAATTGTCGCGAGCAAGAGTCTCTATAGTGCAACGTTCCCCGACGTTGTTGGGAGCCTACTCTGGTCGTCTTCTCTGCGAGGGCCTTCTGGGTTTTGGTTTAAAAACTCCTAGATGAAAGCATCTAGCAGATTTTGAAAAAAAATTAACGATTTTGAAGATCCGGGTTGAAAGCTTCTGGGTTCATGTTCATGTGTGTGTTTGGACAGTTTGGCTTCTGGGTGTAAAAGCTTCTACTTCATGTATTATTTCTGGGTTCAAGAGCTAGGAAGTGCAAGTGCTATAATATGCTTAACTCCATAAGGAAAATTGATGAAAAGCGAGAACAGAGGAGAGATGGGAGGGAATGAAAGGAAAGAGACGAAGGAGAACAGGGTTAAAATGGGTTTCAATTTGTTTTTTTTAAATAAAGGGTATTTTGGTAATCTCAGGTCTAAAATCGCCGGAGAAATTGTCAGATTCCGGCGAGAGGGGTTAAAATATACACTTTCCACATACTTGAAGGGTTGAATTATAATAAAAAAATAGAATGGCTGAAACACAAATTTCCTCAAACCCGAAGAGCCTGAGGGCAATTATCCAAAAATAATATTCTTGACCCAATTTACCCCGTGATGAATCCGATTGGTCCGGACGCTGTCAATTTGGCTATTGTGGGAAGGTAAGAGAAGGAAGGAATCATTTACGCAGGAAGTGGGCGCGCGCTTGAGGAAAAAGCTTTTTAAGAAAGTGATATGACAAGTTGGCTATGCACATTCAAAATGCTTTCACCACAAAAAAATATACATTCAAAATGCATTCACCAAAAACATATATATTAAAAATGTTGGTAGTTGCGCAAATCACTTTTTTTTTAGAAATATTATCAATAAAAGTATACTTTACAAAAAAGGTTGTCTGTATACACTTTTGTCTGCACTAATATTATACTTCCTCATATTATATGGTGTTTGAGAATGATACTTTCGAAATAAATACAAGAATTTTGAAGTTCATCTCTCTTGGTCGTGCGCTTGCTGGCTCGGGTAATAGTTTTACTGTTCTTTTTTTTTGTTTAATAAAAAATATTTCACTAAGTTAGTGTTCTTAAAATTTACAAACATTCGACAATAAAATTTTAAAATTGAATACTCAGATTACTAATACGAATACTCTTTTCATGTACCACTATAATTTTTCCATTAAAATATTGTCGCAACAAAGATTTAACAAGTTATACGAATACAACCTTGTTAACGGTGGTATTCTACACTCTAACTTACATGTAACATGTAAATATGATTACTAATAATATTCTGCTTTAATAAAGTGTATCTTTTTAGATACACACACACACACACACACTCTAACTTGGGGTGAATGGTGCTTAAACTCTTTATTTCATAACCATAAAGGATAAAACATGAATTTTCTTTAAATCATTCCAATAGACAGTTAAGCAAGAAATAAAAGGGACATTCAAATTACATGATTATATTGATAAAATTCTACTGTCTCAATTTCCCATGTTGAGCATATGCATTCATATTTCAAAACTTACAAAATAGAAATTATCTTTGTGCATTGAGGAGAGTAAATCACTCTCGTGTCAGTTCTACTAGTAGTAATTAAGATATGTGACACAGTAACTTAAGCACAAATTAGAACCCCATAAGTGGAACACTAACTTATATGTCCTCATATGATTAGGATGAACTGTCGATATCAAGACAGATAAAACAATGTCCCACCCCAAGCTAGCCCTCTGGTGATTGGCTTCGAACTCGTGAATCAAAAATGTCGCTTTTTAGCGTCAAAATTGGCGGTGATAAGCAATGATTAATGCATCTAACGTAATATTTATGAATGCTTACCGATATTTAAACGTCAACGTATAATTCACTCTATCAAGATATTCTTTCTCTACCACAATTTTTTTCACACTTTTACTATGATATAATTTTGATGAGACGAGGAAGACAACCTCGCAAAAAAAAATTATACACCAATGTTAGTTGGGTTTATTCACATATATTTGCCATCATTGCTTTGACGTACGCAAAATTGCTAAAGAATTCTACGCACGTGCAAATAGTATAGTGGATAAGTAAGGTTCTGAACTGAGAATTAAGTACAAAATGTAAACGATTATCGATGTGTAACTGAGTAACCAATTTTTAAATGGGAGTTTCAATTGCTATTATAAGTAATAAAAATAAACATAAATCAGCTGGACGTGATCTAGACGAGAATGTAAAAATAGGTTGTAACGATGGGAACAAACTGAGTATGATACCTTAACGAATTGACCATGTATATTAAAGTTATGGTTTTATGAAGATCCAACTAGTACCCGGAGTTTCCTTATGCGTCTTCCTAACGCTTT